>QJOA01000281.1:0-77551 GCA_004155915.1 Monosporascus sp. CRB-9-2 | reverse complement strand
ACTAAAAAAGTCGTTAAAACAGTTTTTAAATTATTTAATAAATTTTAAATATTCTTAATTTTTTTAATATTTCTATTTTACATATTCGATATAATTATGTTTTATTAAGTTCTCTATATTTTGAAAGTTTTTAAAAACTTAAAAAAATATTAATAATTATTTAATATTTTTTTTTGTTTCCGGTTTTAAACTTTTTAATAAACAATGCCGGTTTCTTTTTAAAATCGTTATGTTATTTATTAAAAGTCTTTTATTAGTTTTTAAATCGTAAATTAGCAATTAAAAAATATTAAAAATTAATTCAATCTTTTAATTTTTTAATATCTTTCTAGTAATTTTAATATTTTTTATTTTCGTATATGTTTATAATTTAATCGGCATTATACATAAATTTATTTTTAATAAATTTCTTTTTTCGTCATAAAACTTTCCGTTAATATTTCTTTATACAATAAAGTTTAATACGATAATTATATTATCGGTCGTAATCTTAGTCGAAATATTTTAAATAATTTGCTGATTAATTTTTTTCGGATATTTTTCATACGTTAATTTTGTAAATTATATAGCTGTAATAAGTTCTAATCTCAGTCGATATAATCCTATAAATTTAAAACTGTTATTATAATTTAAATTCGTTATTTTATTATTTTCAATATTTAAAAATTAAACAATTTTTCTTTAACACTTTTAATTATTATAACAGCTCATTTATCGTTATAATTGTAATATCGGTCTTAAAAAAAACTAAGACCTTTAATTGTTAAATATAAACGTATATTTAGTATTAAGGTTAAAACAATTGTTATTAGATTGATTATGGAGTTTTTGAACCCTATCGGTCGGAGCTTATATTTGTGGATATGATTAATGTAATCTCTATCTTAAGCTACAGATAATTTCCCTCGTGTTTTATTTTTAAACCTCTGATACTGATAGTTATGTAACAATAGGCAAAAGAATAGCTGGACGGGCTTCTCACATACTAAATTTACCCTTAGAAATCTCATAGCAAAATGTTACATATAGTGGTTGCGTTATCGCAGCTAGGAGGGCGTTCCGGACGGAAGGTCTGTCGACAACAAGAATGTTAACTTATTTTTTTAATATCTTCACCAACTCAGCTCCGATCGAGAAGTTATATATATAATTAAAAAAAAACCTTTTTAAAGCTCTACATTATAAGGTTATTTTATTTTATTACATATTTTTATTGTTATTTTATTTGCAAGTGTCTAAAATAGATTTTTAAAATTTTGTATGGGAGTGCCGATATGCCGCCTAATATTTTGCAGCGTGCCATCAGGCCCTATTTTTGAGGTTCGTGATTTCTGTGGGTCTTTCTGTGGGTCCGTACTTAGAGCTACATGTTTTTGGAAGCCCTAGCCACGGCTGCGCTGTAGGCGCAGCCACAACCTCAAAAATAGATTTTGGTGAGGTGACCCACACAAAAGAACATTCAGAAACTAGAGAGATCAATTAGAACAACAACAGTACCCCGAATTGCGACCCGTATACTCACAACTTTTATTATTAAATAAATTATTCGAAAAACGTGATGAAAAAAATTTATTAACTTATTTATTGTTATGTCGTTCGTATAAATATATATTATTTTAATTGTTTTTAAGAATTATTACGTGTAATAATTAATATATATAAATAAATACATTTTTTATATTCATTTTAAGTTAAGTAATATTTACGTAAACAAATTTAATAATTTATTTATTTTTATATTAAATATTAATAATTAAGGAATAATGAATGGAATTTCGAATTTTAGATTAATTATAATACGTGTATAACCTTTTTTACAGTTTAAATAAATATTAAATAATTGGTTTTTATTAAAAGAATAATTATGATATTTTGCGAATTAACGTATTATGCTATAATATTACCGAATAAACGTAGTATATAAATATAAGAACTTTTTCGATCGGTTAAATTATCGGTAAAAGAAGTATCGGTAATTATTTTAAAATAGTTATTTTACTGGATTTTTACACGTAATATTTCGATTCGAAAAAATATTAAATAAATCGGATTATTTTTATATAATAGTGCGGGTCTAAATTTGAATTAAGTCTACCCAGTTTAAAATTATAAAGGTTATATCTGAGCTAAGAATAATTATAATGTATAATATTAAACCAATTTTTTTAATAAAGTTCTACACTATTAAACGGACCAAACTAATAAGTCGACCGTTTCTTAGCAATTCGCAATAACAAATCCAAATAATACAACTATAACATACTAAATCAATTCAAATTAATTGGATTTTTCTTCGCTAGGCGTATTTACAGCTTTTTTACAAGTACGCGTATTATACCCGGGCTTACCGCAGAGGTTATATTTCCGTTTTTTAATTTTAACATTTTCATTATAACTGGCTTTAGCTGTTATTAAAGGTTTTTTTTACCACCCCTTTTCTTTTGGCTAGAAAAGTTTATTCTTTATATATAATGCAAGGTCGAATAGGTTCAAGCCTTATTTTCTAGGCTGAACTAAATATGCAAAAACTTATTATACAATATAATTTAAACGATAAATACTATATTTAATATTTAGGCATACGATAATTAATTAGTAAGTTTCGCAATTAGAATAAATTCATACCTTAATTTCATAAAGCTTTATTTTAAAGCTAATACGTACTTGCCGCTAAATTTCGATTTTAACGAACTTTATGCCCGCTAACTTTACGATTTAATAAAGTTAAATATTAAACTTTATACGGTAAACTTTAAAAATAAACTTTAAAGATAAACCTTAAAAGTAAGTTTTAACGATCAATTTCAATTACGTATAAAAAATAAATATTTTTTAGAATTTTCGCTAGTTCTACGATTCGATCATCTTTATGATTAAAAAAAGAATATTCATATAATAATCAAGTAAAAAGTATTCAATATTAAATTAATTTTTAAAATTACTTGAAATAGTATATTATATAAACCCGGCTTTACAATGTTCAGAGTTTTTAACCGTAAATTTATTTTAGAAACCGTTTTATTAACGATATATAATTATTATAAAAATACCGGACAAATTGAAATTAATAAAATTATTACTAATTCAAAACTTTTTTTTTAAAAAAAATTCGTTGTTTCGGTTTTTAATTTTCGACTATAATTTAATTTATAAAAATATTAAAAATTAAAAATGAGAAATACTACCAAGTTAAAATTTTTAAAAAATATAAAATTTAAAACGATATAAGCTGGAAAATTACGAACGATAATTTACGCGGCTGTTCCGGATTACAAAAGCCGCCCAGAACCTTAATAAGAATCGACGTAAATACAAGCGGCATAAGGCAATCTGTAAAAGAAATAGATTTAGTAAAACCTAGAAATTAAAGTAGCAATCTTTTATTTTATCCTATTTTGTCTATACGATCACGTCTTTTTTAGAAAGGTCATTATATAAAATAAATAATTTTTTTTAGAAAGATTTAATTATATTTAATTTTCCGACTTTTACTTAAAATATGATTTATTTCGTATAAATAAGCTTTTTCTTGCCGGAAGAGAATAATTTCGTACAAAAATAATGAATTATCTTTTGCGACGGTAGTGGCAATTGGCGAAAGCACAGACCACTATTAATGGGATGTTAGAGCTGGAGAACGTACAGCCAAATTTTCTGTATTTTTAAAAAAATCAAGCTTTCCTTTTTATTTTGTTTGATTCTGTAGCTTAATATTTTACACTATAGGTAGCCTACACTGGAGCTTTGTTTCTAGAACTTAGCCTGTGCCATAATATAATACTAAGCTTAAATTCAGCCTAGGAAAACACAAAAGTATTCTAGCTCAACGAATTGATTTACGGGTACCTGTTACTATATACGTACGAACCTATTAATTTATAGCCAAGACGTTTAATAGTACGTAAATTAATAAATATTTCGAATCGTTTGTTTAACGTAAAAAGCGATAAATAAATATGATTTTACGCCAATAATTTATTAAATTATAAAACATTTTACGATAAATAAAAAGTTAATTATAGTCAAATAGCTTAATAATAACGAAGGTAAAAAATTATATTTTATTAAATTAATTGATAATGTTTTTTAACCGAATAAAAAAGTTTATACGTAGCGATATATGTTTTATATTAATAATATTTTAAATCCTGTGATTATTTAAAAGGTCGCCGGTTTGAATAATTTTTATATTAAAAAGTTTAAAAAGTTAACGATATTTTTAAGACCTTTATACTAATAACTAAATCAGTATGTATTATATTTAATGGCTTTATATATATAAATAATAAACGTTTTTAGTAAAAAGGTACTTAAAAGAAATATATTACGAAAAAAAACTCTGAATTATTTTAATAATCGTTTAACGTAAGTAAATACTTTAGATTTATTAAACTGCCGCCGGTTTGGATTTAAATCTTAAAGCGGTATAGTTTTAAGTTAAATATAATTAGACCTTCTTAAAAAGAATTTAAAGCCGAAATTTTAAAGATTTAATCGATTAAATCGTTTTGCTAGAAAATATTACGGAAAAGGTTATTAAAAAAAGATAATTTTAAAACGGCCGTTATCATTTTAATTTTTAAATATAACCGTTTTCGAAACTTTACGTATATTTAAATACTTGTCGGATTAAAATAAGAACATTTTAATTTTGTCATAAAACTCGATTTAATTTAAGGCTTAATTTACGGACAGTAAACTTCCGAAAGTTTTACGATATTTTCGAAGTTAGAAGAAGTATAACGTTTATATCTAGAAAAGTGTTTTTTTAAAATCTTCAATTGCACAAATTATAAATTTTTTAATTATCTTATGTTTTATAATAATAAAGTTAAAAACGAAATCTTTTTTAAAATTTAGTATCGAAAGTATATTAACAAATTAAATATTTATATTAATTATTTCGTAATCGACCGTATCTGTTAAAAAACTTTCGAAAAACGTTCGAAAAGAAATATAATTTAAAATTTATAACCGTATTTACGGAAATTCTTTCTTAAATTATTTAAAAATTTTAAAAAAATTTATTTAATTGTACGTTAAGTATAATAACCCGAATAAATAAAGTAAGTTTAAAGCGATTATAATAATTTATAAATAAAATCTGGTAACGATTATATGCAAGGTCAGTGCTATTAGGTATCTAGCTATATACGAGCTGACGCCGACTCGAAGTCACACTATATACATACACGTCAATTAATACGACGCAACCGGAGAGCACCTCCAAAAACCGTACCCATAGGCGGGCTGGATGAAAAACCAGTAGGGGTCATTAACACGGTGACAAACAAATGGAAGTACACGATAATTTGATTGGTTCCAGAGCTTTTTACCCCGCAGCTAGCTCCAACGCCTCCAACCACTCCAATTGGCGCCGACACGATACAGGAGCCAAAGCTCCTAATGGTCCGTGCAGTGGGGTTGGCGCCACCCAAAGCACGTTGTCCCAAGCTGGATTCGAACCAGCTGTCCTGTTGCAAGCTGAGGTTGCCCAAGCCTGCAGCAAGCGCGCGAAAAAAGGACACCCAGCCTCGCGACCACTAAGCCATTGGGACACGATTATATAGCGTTTAAAAAGATTGGTTAAATTTATCAAAAAATAAAGTAAATCGAAAAATTCGTATATGTCAGCAGTAACAGTGATCGAATATAGGAATCTGGCGTAATTGCTCCATGTTGGTTCTCTAAGTTCTAGGAAAGGACAAATTTAGTCCGTGGGCAATCGCCCTTACATACATGATTGGGTAACAAACGATCATCAGTGGATAAAGAATGTCTCAGGTAGCATTCTGCTGCCTAGCCTGAACAAAGCCCACCAGCCAGTAGCACATGAAACCACCAATTGCCGACAGTATATAATGAAGTTTAAACGGAAATTTATTTTTATATTATAAAGCTAATTTATATAAGTTTATTTTGATAAAACTATAATTTTCGATATACATATACGCCTAAATACCGAAACCGAACTTAATTTTTACCAAATTAATTATATAAAACAAATTTTTACCGGAAATATTATTCGTAATACGTAAAGCTTAAATAACGGACGTAAAGAAATATAACGTTGTAATTGTTCTTAAGGCGGAAGTATTATTAACGGTATTATTATTTCAGAAAAAATATTTCACCGTTTAATACTTAATAAAGTTATTAAATTTAGTAAAAAGGATAATATTTTATCGGTCGAGAAAAACATTATATAATTAAAAAATATAAGTATAAACCCGATAAGCTTAAGATTAATAATATTAATCTCGCCAAAGTTTAAGCTATTAGGAACTGATATTACTTTAAAACCGTTTCGTATAAAGAGAAATTGCTTAAAAGCGAAAAAGTAAATATAAAATCTTTTTTTAAAATAAGTTATCTTTCTTTTATAAAATTCTTTATAAAATTTAACGTCGAATTAATATTACTATTTAACGTTTTTCGTTTTTTGAAAAAGCGGTTTTTACGATCCGTTATACCGGAATTAATAATAATTTACTTTTTATTAAAAATAATACTTTCGAAATTACAAAGGTTAAGAAATATTTATTTATTAATATATTGAAATGGAGCAGGGTGCAGGGTCGGACATATGGCTTAATTAATCGGTTAGTCAGCACCCCTTATATATTTCTAGCGGTCCTTTTCGCCGGGCTCAACCCCGAGAATATTATTACTTATTTTTCATAGTTTTGCTTTATTGGTTTTAATATCAGAATACAGCTTGCGTTGCCTTTATTATTTCTTAAACCCTGGGCTTATTCGTAATACGTTTTTCGATTATGCATTAATCAGGACCGATTTTTCCCGTTCCATTTTATCTGGCTGTTAAGGAGAGGAAACTGGCTTTAGTTAGCTACCGAAGCAATTTTCGATTTCCGATTATAAAACGGAAGGGATAAGGTTTTGATTAAAAGCGCGATTACGATTATGATTATAATTACGATTATGTAAACCTGATAATAATTTGCGGTAAACGATTAATAATTACGATAATGACGTAATTTTTTTCCGATTAATAAGAAAGCTGTTAAATTGCTTAAGTACGATAATTTATTTAAAGATATAACTTTATTCGGAAAACGGCAAAGGAATATAAGCGCGGACGGTAACCGATATCGGAACCTGGATTAATTACTTAAGTTTTAAACTAATTATGTAATTTAAAATATTATATGTATTAATAGGAAAATTACGTAGCAAAATAAATTATAAGATTTGATTAATAAGGATTAAAAAAGTTAAAATTACGTTATTAACGACGTGGTTATTAAAATTTAAATTAATTAAAATAAATGCAGCGACGATAAAATAAACGATATGGATAAAATAACGAATATAAACAGAAAAAGAAATAAGGTTATAAAATTATTTATTTTGTATAAAAAAAGAAAGTATTAAAAAAGAAATAGCGTTTTTTAATACGATATAAGAATTAGGAGAAAGATATTACGCGATATATTTTGGACCTTTTTAGCGTTAATCGGGTAATATTTTGTTTGGTTATTATTAAGCGGTATTATTTAGGATTTACTTTTTTTGTTAAGTTTAAATATTATGGCGTTTAAGTTAATAATAAAAATATTAATTAATAAGTTAAAAAAGGTACGGTTAAATAATTAACGATATAATATTAATTAAAATAAGGTTATTTAAACGATTAATAAAAAAGAAGGTTATTTACTTTTTAGGTCCGATAAAAAAAAATGTATTTAAAATAATTATTACGGATAATTATTTACTTTATGCTTAAATATATCCCCGTTAAAATAATATTTTATAGCTTAAATAATTTAAGGATTAATAATATTAATTAATTTAAAATAGATTTTAATAAGTTTTTTAAAGGTTTATCGAAACTTTTTAAAATTATTATTTAAATTTAATTATAATACGGATTATTTTTAATATTAAATTTCCTTAATTTTACGAAAAATTAAAACTTTGCCTTAAATACGACCGCCTAATACCGATTAATAAAAACTTTTACGATAGTAAGTTTAATAAAGCTAAACCCCGGAATAATAATAATTCGATCGAATTTTTAGAATTTATTAAGAATTTAAGTATATAAATAATTCCTAAAATTATTATCGAAATACCAAAAAAACGAGAGATTATATTAGCTTAAAACCTTTTAAAATTATTTATAAAATTTATAATATTTATACCGGACGTTACACTTTTCGAATAAACCGATTAACCCGAATACGGTTTTTTTACCTTTATTATAAATAGGCTTTTGTTTATTATAATTTTTTTAAATCCGTTAACCTATCCGGACGTTCGTTTTTTAAAAACCGGAGTTACCGATTAAATTAAAAGGATTACTTAATTATATAAAAAATATAAATTTACGGAATTTAAAATATTTATCGAATTATTATTCTGGACCGATAATAATAACATAAAAAACCGAATTAATGTAATTATTAATAAAATAACTAAATAAAATAACGTAATTAAAATCGGTTTAAAAATTTTTAAACTATAAAACCTAAAATAAATTCGGATTATTAAAAATCGATTAAGGACTTTAATTAAATAAGCTTAATGAAGCAACCTTAATCAAGTTTACGATTATTACCTAGAATATGCCGTTAAAGTAAAAAACGTCTTAAAAAAAGCCAGGCAAAAAAAGTATTTAATTAATAAGGACGAATATATTAAAAACTTATTAAAAGGATTATCTGCCGGCTATCTTAAAAAATTATTAATAATTCGAATATGTAACTTAAAAACCTATACGCGATAATTTACGATAAGGTTTTTATACTAATTAAAGGCTAAGCCATAAACAAGGTTATATTTTTTAAATACGAAGGACGTAAGCGATAATACGAAGGCGTCCGTTTTAATATCGAGCAAAAAGATAAAAATCGGTTTTATTTAACCTATTAGCCCAAATAACCATAATTAGGAAATTCCCGTTTACGATAATTATTATCGAGCCGGATTAATTAAATATCGGAAATTACGAACGTATTATAAAATTTAAAAATTAACCAAACCCGATAAATCTAGAACCTTAAAACTTTTAAAAAGGAGATAAGGAACCGAAAAGTAACCCGGACATTATAATATTACGTTCCGCCAAAATATAAAGCATTTTGGGCATATAATTATAATGCCGACCCGTCGATTAATGCAGTTAATTTCCAACCGGATAAATTTAATCGATTAAGTTCTTACCGTAAATAAAGTAAATACCGAGGTCGAAAAGATTATTAAGGCAGTTACTAAGGTTATAATAAACGCCTTAATAACTTTAATTAAAAAGTTTATTAATTCTGTTAAAAACCTGGACATAATATATAAAAATGCCGCTTATTTATTAACATAAAAATTACCAAATTAATTTTATTTGCTAACGACGGTTATATTATTTTCCTTAAAGCTTTAAAAAATAAGGTTACTTTAAATATAATTTAATTTCTTTAAATCTTAAAAAATTAAGTAATCGAATAACAAATTTTAATTTGGAAAAAGATTTTAAAATAGATTTATAGTTTACTAACCTTCCTTACCCGATTTAAGGAAAAGATGCGATATTTTAATTGGCAAAACGATATTTTTCGGGGCGTTAATAATTAATTAACTAACCCTAATCCGGATATTATTAATTAAGTTAAACCTTAAAAGTATATTATAATTTTATAACCAAATCGACAAGATTCCGATATTAATTAGACCAGGGTAACCGAGATTAATATAATACATTTCGTTAATTATAAAGGAGAACCGTTTTATAAAAAGATACCTTTACGTAACTGGTTATGGAGCAACCCCGTCGAAAGCAAAGGTACCCGCCATTTAAAAAAAATCCGAGCTTTAAAAATCGATAATTTTGATTAGCTAGCGATGCTTACCAGCGTTATAATGGCTAAGCGATCCAGAAATAAGGAAAATAATTTTGAAGGCGTAAAAAGGAACAAGATTAAGTACGAGATTAACGATGATAACCTGATATTTAAAAAACCTGCATTCTATAATGTGGAAGTCGGCGTTTAGACAAATACTACCCCTTAAACAAACGATGCTACTTGAACGGATAACACCTTTACCTATAAAGACTTGATCGATAAATATGTAATTAAATTCTGGGAAAAGAAAATCCGAAAAAACTTTAAGAGGAAGTTTGAGATTACTTGGTCCGAATTGATCGAGGTTTGCCCAGATTTCGGAAAAGCTTTTAAAAACTTTATGGCTGCTAAAACTCTAAAGGTATTTGGTTGCAGAAATACGGAAACGATTAAAATAACCGAAACTAAAGTACGAGGATTAAAACCCTTAAAAATAAGAAAACCTCCTAAGATTTTTATTATAGATATCGGTTACAAAGCAAAAAGTCAGAAAAAAGCCAAAGTTTTGTTAGTTCAGTAATGCAGCCCAACTGAATACATTACCCTGCTATTTAAACTGGCAGTTAGAATAGGTTATAAAGGCGGCGAAAATCTAATTAATAAAATTATCGATACCGGAGCTAAATTTAGCATTATCGTTATATCGTACGTTAAGCGACATGGATTAGCTATGTAATAAATACGTATATCGTTTATAAGCTTTAATTTTTAAAAGAAAACTTTATTCGAAAGTATTATCGAGGTACCCGTTTAGCTAGTTAACCGATTAATTATTATTCCTTTATTTATCGTTAATAATTATTATGTTACGTAACCATTAATACTGGGATTTAATTTTATGATTAAATCGAAAATAATATTAAATATAAACCCGGACGTAATAAAAAAATTTTTGGAATTTGGCTCGTTAAAAATTATTATTCTTTTGGTTTTTGTTGGAAAAGTTATACGTAATATCCGTATTAATAAAAAGCCTGAAAAAAAGCAGCCGGTAAAATAATAACCGCTTTATTGGCGAAAGCAGGTTTATAAACGAAAATACGGACGAATACGTTATAAGCCTTTACGTTTTCTTAATTAGTAATATATATGCTAATTAAAACCTTAAAATAATTTAAAAGGCCATAAATAACAAGTTAAAACCCGGAAATATTATCTTAAGCCAATTTAACGATAAAAAACTTATATACGCCTTATATAAAATATTATAAGACAAGATATAACAGAAAATTAATAATAATTGGACCGTATAGATTAATACGATATATAAGCCGAAATAAAAAAAGGTGGTTCCAGTCGATAATATGCTATTAAACGAATTAATATTACCCGGAAACCCAGATTAAAAAATTAAAAAGCTTAAAAAAGTTCAGGAAGTTATTAATTAAAATAAAAATAAACCTAATAAACCTGGTACATTATTAATTACCTTATTTCCTAGGTTTATTATTATGTTATAAGGTAGCCGATTTATAAAGGAAAAAATTAAAACTATTTTTGATTATCTTGGTAATAAGTTTAACCGTATTAAAAAGGCCTTATTTAAAGAAAATACTTTTTTGCAAAAAGGTTACTTTAACTTAAAATTAATAAAATTGTAGCAAAATTAAATCGAATATTACGCCAAATTATAAAATCCGGATAATCTTTTATAAAATATGGCAGATTAAGGGTATAATAATATCTGCTAGCTTTAAAAATAAATTAATTAAGGTATTACGAATACGTATTTAACGAAGGATATTCGAATAATTTTACGCCGCGTATAGGAATGTTTAATTTTTATTAAAAAAAGGACGGTAATTTATAATTAATTAATTCTGTTATTAAATTAAATGCTATTATTTTGCGAGATATTTTTATACCAAAAAATTGCGACGAATTTTTTGCAAATTTTGCTATATATTTATTAATTATTTTAATAAGCTTCTTTTCCGGTTACGATTAGGTTATATTAGCTCCTGTTAGCAAAGATCTTATTATTTTTACGATATTTTTAAAACTTTTTAGATATATTAGTATACCTATAAAGTTTACCAACTTTATGGCTTATTTTTGCCGCATGGTAAAAAGGATTTTTGACGATCTGATACCCGATATTGCCCGGCCATTTGTCGACGACGTCGATATTAAGGGCCTAAAAATAAGATATGATAATAAAGAAATCTTTTTAAGGATTCGGCGATTTATATACGAGCATATCGTTAACATAAACAAAACCTTTATTAACTGCAAGCTTGTTGGTATATCGATTAGTATGAAGAAGTTTTAGTGATACTAGGAGATAATCGTTATAGTCGGATTTTTCTGCGGGACGAATGAACGGCGATCGGATATAGCTAAGGTGGAAAAAATCCTGGAAATTCCGTTATATAAAAACGTTTCGAAGGTTAAAGCTTTTTTAAATATCGTTATTTATTACCGGATTTTTGTTATATATTTCGTTATTAAAACCGAGTTCTTTATACGTTTATTCCGGAAAAATTAACCTTTTGTTTAAAAATTTAATTAAAACCGTATTATAAAGGATATAAAAAAAGCGATTATTATTGCCCTAATTTTAATTACTTTGGATTATAGTTTTATTATAAGCAAAATTATTATAAGAATAAACGTAAACAAAAACGGTTTTAAAGGTATTTTTGGTTAAATAATTAATAATATCGAATATTTTACGCGTTTTAAAAATGGTATTTAAAAAAGCGTTAAGTTAAATTACGATATTGGTAAGCTGGAATATTAAATTGTTTTTAAGGTTTTAAGAAGATTCCGAAACCATATTTACGGAATCCGATTTGTGTTAAAAATTAACGTTAAGATATTAATAGTTTAAATTAATAATTCCTTAAATCTTTTATTTAAAGTTGTATTTATCCGTTAAATTGCCTGGATAAAGATGTTCGATTTCGAAATTAAGTATATTTTTGGTAAAAAGAATTTAACCGCCGATAGTTTATTTTGAAAACTGTTTAAAGTTTTTAACGTATTGGATAATTAATGGAAAAAAGAAATTAATAATTTTATTAATATCCAGCTAAACGTTATTCGGTTTAACCTTATTTTAACCGGTATAACCTTAATTTTTATTAGAACGGATAAATAAGAACCTTTTATTGGAAACTGGTTTAAAAAGTTACAGAAGTACGTTAGGTTTTTTATAATATTAAATTTTTTTTTAATCGGCTGCGTAAAGCTTTAATAAAAAAGAAAGCCGTTTTTAAAGCCGAAACGTTAAAATATTATGTTTAGGACGGTATTTTATGGCGTAAAATAAATAAGCAATACGGCAACCGTAAAATTATCGATATTAAACGAAAGCGATTTACGGTAATTAAGTAATATTATAAAAATTATAATTATAAAAAATAAGATTTAACTTATCGTCGTATAATAACTTTTTATTATTAATGCGGATTATTTAGTTATATTCGGGAAATAATACGGGCGTATATAAAATGTTAAAAAGTAACTAATTAACGGTTCGAAAAAAGTTACGGCTTTTTACAGCTTATTAATATAGTTATTATTTAGATAATCGATATTTAATTTATGCTTAACGATAACGGTTATAAGGTTATAATCGAAACGAGGTGCAAATTATCCGATTATTTAAAAGTTAAAGTCTTGCATTTTGTTATGTTAATAGCGATTAAAAAGTTTTTAAATAAGTATATCTTTTACCGATACGGTATTCCGATTAAAATTAAAATAAATAGTAGTTTTAAGAATAAAGGCGAAGTAATTAAAATTTATAATATATTCGGGATTTAACGAAAGGTTAAAGTTACGTATGTTATATAACGATAAGGCCTGGTTAAAAAAGGATACGTTTTAATTATTAAAATTTTAATAAAAGCGATAAATAATACCGGTAAAAAATAAATTAAGCTTTTATTTAAAATGGTTTTCGCCGATAATACTATTATAAAAAATTACGGCCTAAACCCGTATAAATTATTGTACGGATAAAAAACGTTTTTACCAATCGAAATAATTTTGCTAATATGGAAAATTATGATATAAAATTTTAATATCCCGAAAAAAGATTTAATTATTTAAAAAATTCGGCTTTTAAAAAGGAAAATTAAGGACGTGGTTAAGGTTACCAAAGTTATTACTAATTAATACCGTAAGGCTATTAAATTTGCAAATTAAAGAAATAAGAACAGGATAAAATATAAACTTTTGAAAATGGACGACCTGGTATTATTATACGATACGTCCTAATATATAAACATATCCAAAAACATAAAACTTAAATATTATTGGATTAATCCGTATTTGATTAATAATATTATTAATTTAAATATTTACTATTTAAAAAAGATTAATAAAACAAAATTATAAAAAACTTTTTTTGCTAATAAATTAAAATAATTTATAAAAAACAAAAAAAGATATTAAAAGCCGATTAATTTATAAAAAAACGACTGAACGAAACCGCTTACCGATTAATCCGACAATAAAATATCGGACATTTTTAATATTATTAACGTTAAATTATTAAAAAATTAATAACTTAAAGTTTCTAAACTTGTAAAAATAAATATTAAAGTATAAATATTTAATAATCGATTCGAAGGTTACGTAATTATAAACGATAATAATATACCGGAAATAAACGGATTAAAAAAGCGGAAGAAATTAATATAATTAATTACGAAAAATTAAAATATAAAAATTTTATTACGCTTTATTATTACCTTACTTATTATTATTTTATACGATACTTATTATATCTTACATATAATTAATACGTTTAATTATATTCGTCTGGTATTAAAAATCCGAAATATACTTTTTAATTTTGTTTTAAAGTTAATTTTTATCGAATATTTTTATAATCGGGCAAATATTATTACGAATATTTTTTTTAAATTATGGTAACCGTTTATAATTCGCTTTAAGGTTTTCGAACCGATTATTCCGGAAGGTATAATTATAATTTTCGATAAATTTAACGTAATTGCTATAAAATTTTTTATAAAATTCCGGAATTAATTAATATTTAAAAAATGGGTATATATTGCATTAATCGAGTTACTTTAATATTTTATATCGTTATTTATATAATTCGTACGGGATAATATTAAATATTCCGAAAATTTAAATAAATAAGTTAATAATATATTAAAGGTTTTTAGCAAATAAAGATATAAAAGGACCCGTAAGCCCGACTTAAAACATTTCGACGTATATAAAATACAACGGTAATTTTTTACCTTCGTTTTAAAGTATAACGATTATATTAAATTAAATATTTATTATTATCCAAAACTTTTCGCTTTCGATTCGTTATCGTATATACCGACCGGTAGTTAAACCGTTAACTAAGCTAATAAATATAACTTTAAGCATTTTGTATTAATTAATAAAAATTTGTTAAAAATATTATAAGGAATAAAAAGTATTTATTTTAATATGTTTAAGCGTTACGTAATATATAATATTTTAATTATTCCAAAATTAAATTAATTTTCGTTAACGGCTAATTTGAAGATTAAAAAGGCGTAATATTTTAATGCTTAAAAATGGCTTAAGGAGCCGATTAATAACATGCGGACCTGTTGGAATTATCGATACTGTTGATAAAAACCCCGAAACAATATTACGAAATTAGGATATTTTAAAAAGTAAAGGTATAACCGATATTAATCGGCGGCCACCGGTTATTTGCTTAATGGTACCTAAAATTAGGCTGGGTATTAAATTTTTTATTACTTCGATTAACGGTAATATATGTTAAAAAGGCTAAAGTTTAAAAAGTTATAAATTATTTATAATCGATATTTTAAGTAATAAAATATTTTAATTAAATGTTATATTACAAAATTTATATTAAAAAAAAAATTAGTTCGTAAATAGGTACCTAATAATATATTAAATTTGAAGGTTTACGGATATTACTAGGGTTATATAAAGGCTTAATATCCCGATTAATAATTAAAATGTTATCGGTACGATAAGTTACAGGTTTAAAGAATATAGTCGTATTTAATATAATTAGGACCTTACGACGTTTAAGCAAAAATATACTCGAATTTACGTATATTTTGCTTAACCTTACGATCGATAAACTTAACATTATTAAAACCTGATAACTTATTTCCTGGTCCGGATTGTTTTTTAATAAACAACTTTTTTATAAGGTTAATAAGTTTACCTAAATTTGCATTTTTACGAAAACTTTGGATATTACGTAAGTTTAATAATTTACGGGAATTTATAATGGATTAATTAGAACGACGGGAATAATTATATATATATTTAGGTATATTTTAGGTTTTAAAAATAAATATAATTAGGAATGAGAAATTGGTATAATTTATAGGAAGAAAGTTGCAAAAAAAATATAGGTGCAAAAATAACTACATAACTAATTAAAGAAACATACCGACGATTATACCCCTTTTTATATAATATCGGATAAAATTATTAAGAATTCTTTTTCGGCGTATACGTTTTTTATAACAAAATTTAATATACTGGCCTTATGTATACTTGATTAATTACGCGCACAATTTACTATTATTTTTTAACGAATTCCTGTACTTATATAACTTAATATTTATAACTTACTTATATTTTCATACACTTATACCCAGATATAAATATATCTATATCCATATATATCTGCATACTATATATTACCTTTATTTATGATTATTATTACCCTTAGTTATTATATATCGTCTTAATCGTACCTGCATATCTTAATCAGCCCGCCTTAAGTTACAATATCATCGTCTAAAAAACGTATTATATAAAATAAAAACGAAGGATTTAAAAAGCTAAATACATTATATTCTAAAAATTTTAATTAATCTATTAATATACCTATATAAAATATCGAAAATATGGACCGCATATTACGCAAAATGCATAATAAAAATTGCAACCTTTATCCCCTTATAATACCACCCCCGGAATTACACTTTAATCGGTCTATTTCTATTACCCCATATAATAAAGGTGGTACCCGTTCATAACGAAAGGCCATTTTATTTCCTTTATAATCCGATAAACTTTAAAATAACGTAATATCGGCCGGATTATAATAAACCTTTATAATTATACAAAACAGAAAATACCTACGATTTTAATATCTTACTGCTATTATTTAAATAATTACCATAAATACTTTACCCGGAATTATAGCTATTATTTTAAAAGCCGGAAAGGTAATTAATAAAAATTAGGCTATTATTATCCTTAATAAGATAAAAAAAGCAATCCGGGTTTATAATCCTAAATATATTTAATTTATTACCTAAATTAAAATACCAATCGATAATAAAAAAAAAGGTTATTAGGTTAATACGTTACATATCCGATTAAAAAAAATTATTATACTTTTTGATACTTATCCGTCCAAAAAACGTATTAAGTTATTTTTGCAAAAATATCGAAAGGCTTAAAAAGATTTAGTTTTTAATAACCCGTTTGTACGTATAACGATTGCTAATATATTATTCCAAAATATATTTTAAACTTATAATTTATAAATTACTTACGCGTTTTACTCTATTATTCGCGATTTAAATTAATAAAGTAAGTTTATATTATTTAAAAAAATTATTATGCAAAATAATATAAAAAGAATAATTAAAAAGTACTTTAAACTTAAGTTAAAAAAGGACGATATCTTAAAACCCGTAAGATTATAACTTAACAAATCTTTATTCCCGTTTAACGATAATAATAAAAAATTAAATACTAGTAAAATTTTGAATCTTAAAGGTAATTAACAATTAAACTTAATTCCTTTTAATTAAAAAAACGAAAACCTTAAAAAATTAATTTTACAAATTACCGTAATTCCGATACTTTCCTTATAACTTATTTATTCCAAAAATATATTAACGATAGAACTTTTTAAGTTTATTTTTAAACCGAAATATAAACCTTAACCGGCCGTAAGTAATTAGCAAATATAAGCAATAATAAAGGGCCGGTACAATATATTATAGAAATAAGTAAGAAATACTTATAAAATAATGGCATAACAACCGGAACTATATTTCCCTTAAAATTAGCCAGGTTAACCCAAATATAAGGCCTCGATTATTAAACAGAAAAAAAAGGATAAGGTATAAAAAGAAAAAAAAAAAACTAAACAACGTAAAAATTTAACTAAACGTAAAAGACGAAATCCTAAACTAAAAAAGTTAGAAAATAAGCCGCGTAAGCGGTAATTAAATTAATTAATAAATTTTATATATAGTTTATAAAATTAGAAATTAATTACGTTAAATTTTTATTTAATTATTTCTTAAAATAAATTAAAGATAATTCTATTTTATAAAAAAAGGGTTAAAATAAAACAAGGTACAAGGTCGGATATATAACTTAACTAATCGGTTAATTAGCACCCTTTATATATTTCTAACGGTTCTTTTCGCCGGGCTTAACCCCGAAAACATTATCACTCATCTTTTATAGTTTTGCTTTATTAATTTTAATACCAGAATATAGCTTACGTTCCCTTTATTATCTCTTAAACCGTGGGCTTACTCGTAACACGCTTTTCGATTATGCACTGATCAGGACCGATTCTCTCCGTCCCATTTCAATATTTTTTATAAAGAAAATAAAATGATTTTAAATTACGGATTATTAATAGCTTCGACGGAAAGCTTACTTGATTAATAAATATAATATTTAAAATTATTTTTAAAATATAAAAACGGGTAAGATTAAAAGTTTCGAGTTTTATCCTAGATATATAATATGACTTAATTATTAAAAAAGTTGCGTTAAAAAGATATAATATTTTGCTTGATACGAAAAAAAAAACCTTTTTAAACGAATAATTATTTACGTTCAATATCGATACATTTTAAAATAAATCGATAGACTGTAATAATATATTTAATCCCATACATTGATAAGACTCGTCATAACGTAATAAAAGAATTCGACCAATATTATTAACGGCGTAGCGTAAGTAAAGGTAATAATTCCGAAAGTTAATTTAAAAAAAAAAGGTTTTTATAAAAAAAGGGTAATTTCAGGCCGGATACTTTAAACTTATTTAAAATATAAACATTTCCGTTATTCGCGCGCGCTAAAAAAATTATAGGGCCCTTTATATAAAAAACTAACTTAAAAAATACCGATTATTTATAAGTAACCAGTTAAAACAAAGTTTTAGAAAATTATACGACGACGATATATAACAACCTTTTATAAGGAAACAAAATACGTTAATAAACGAGGAAGTTTAGCGCCGATATCTGGAAATCCAGTAACGTATAAAAAAGTTAAAGTAATAAAAACGAAAACATATTTATGAAACCCGTAAACGAAAAAAGGCGAAACTGTAACACGATTTTACATACTTCTTTTTTATTCTTGCCGTAACGATAAATTTATATCCCGATTATAACCCTAACACGCGCAAAATGCCAAGCAATGGAGTAAATTATAAAACTTAAAATAGAGAAAATAATATAAGTATTTAATTTATTTAAGGAAATATCGCGGGCAGAAAGCTAAGTATAGTAAACTTTTTTGTACGCGTATAATATAATTAATAAAATGTTTATAAAATGCGAAAAAATAAAAAGACTTCATATAAATATAAACTTTTAAAAATATTTTTTAATAAAAGTTACGTTTTTTATTCGGACGGCAAAAAATACCTACGTAAAATTTATTTACTTATTCGAAATTAATAAATTTATATAACGGCAAAAAATACGAATAAAATGCGGACTTAATAAAAAAGGATAACGAAAATTTAAAATGATATATTTGGAAAATAATACATAAATATTTATAAACTTTTTTAATATGTTTAATAAAGTCGAATTTAACGTATTAACTTTAAACTCTTTAATCGATTATTTAATAAACTTAAAAACGAATTTAACCGAATTAAAGTATAATCCGTTTTATAAAATATCGTTAAAAAATAAAGACGTATAAGGCCTAGATTATAAAGACCTTGCGGAACAACGTTATAAAACTTAATTTAATTTTTTAATTACACCGGTCTTATTCGTATTTAAACCGTATGAACGTAAATTAAGATTTTGCGTAAATTACCCTGAGCTTAATGTTATTTTTAAAAAGTTCGTTATTTTTTACCTTTAATCGAAAATATATTAATCCGTATTTCCAAAGCTTAAATCTTTACGAAATTAATATCCCATAAATATTTTACCGGATCTGTAAAAAACCAAAACACTATAAGTTAATTATATTTTGAACTTATTACAGAATATATAAATATAAAGTTTTATTATACGGTGTAATTAATAAACCGTTTGCTTTTAAGCGATATATAAACGAATACTTAGTATATTATTTAAATATATTGTATTACGTATACATCGATAATATTTTAATTTCTTTAAATAATAACTTTAAGTATCGAAAGTACGTAATTAAAATATTAAACCGCTTAAAAAGGTTCGGGTTATAAATAAATGTCATGAAGTACGAATTTAATATCCATTAAACTAAATTCTGAAGATTTATTATAAATATAAACGGCGTAACCGTTCATAAGATAAAAAAATCATGATAAAAAATTCAAAGAAATACGATTAAATTAAAAAGGCATAATTCTTTATAGGATTTTATAATTTTCACCGTAAGTTTATACGTAAATTAAACCGTATAATTAAACCTTTTAATAACCTTGTTAACAAAAGGGATTTTTTTTAAAAAAAATATTAAACGATATTCGATTTATTAAACAACCGATTATTATAAACCTTAATTTTAACGTATTATAATTATAACCGTAAAACCCGTATAAAAAGCTAACGTAGCGGACAGCATCGTATTTAATATATTAATAAAAACAAATAACGTTACCAATTAATTATATCCGGTAATCTTATATCCGGAGACGATATAAAAAGTAAAATATTATTACCTTATACATAACAAAAAAAATATTAACGTTAATTCGAAAATATAATCTTAAAAAGTCGAACTTATAAAACTTTAAAAACTATCTCTTATAATTATCTTAAATTATTAAACGTTAAAATATTTTAATATAAAAAAATAACTTAATATAATTTTATCATTATTTACCCACCGTAGCAGAAAAACGTAATACTTAATTTTTTAGTTAAAAAAATCCGAAAATCTTAAAACGTAAAAGGTAATTGAAAAGGTGGCAAGGAATACGGACATTTTCAAACCTGTAATCGAAACGTTAAGGTTTGTTTTAAAAAACAGTTTTCGGGCTATTTTATTGACGTTTTGAACGAAATAAACTAGTTACTTTTAAAACTATTAAAAGTATTACTATTTAACGTAATATTAATCGTTAACAAAAAATATCCGGACATTAAACCTTTGCGGAAAAACTTACGGTTATAACGTAACTTAACTTAAACATTATTAAACAAGAAATACTTATTACGCTACGATTAATTAATAATATTAAATCAAAATAATCTTTAAATAAAATTATTTAAAGAGATATATAATAAACTACTTCCCATATACCCCGGAAAAAATAAACCCGTAAAATATTTACAATTAAATAGTCGTAATTAAAAATAATAAAGGTCGTTTACTATTATATCGAAAATTATTCAACGTATCGATTATCAAACTCCGTTACAATAAAATACTTAATTAATAACACCTATTTTTAATCCCGTTACGTTACTAATAAAATTCGGTTATAATCTTTAAAAATATATTTAAAAATAAATGTGGATATAATAACGTGCTTACTAAAATTAACAAATCTAATAAAATGTTTTAAACAGAATTATATTATATTATTATTATTACGAAAAAGACTATAAAAATATATCATTCATACCTTACTAAGTTTAAGCTTACCGCTAAACGCAATTAACGATAAAGGCCTTAATTTATTTTATATTTTATAATCGAAATCTTTAATATTTTAAATGTAAAATAAAAGATTTTTCGACTTATTTCTAAATGACCGGATAAACCGAAGTTATAAATACATATTTAAACTCACGTCCACCAAATTTTATTAATGATTAACAAAATAATTAATTTATCGCTTTACCCGTTATAAATATTATATAAATAAATATACCTTGTAATTTATCGGTATAAAACCGTACGAAACCTTTTTTATTCTTTTATATTTATATAAATTAATTAAAATTGTTATATCATTAATTTCGTAAACATAGCCGTTTGTAAGCGGTTAATACGAAAAAAATGTATAACGAATAATTAAGATTTTTAAAGAATTTATAACGTTTCCGAAAAATAATTTAATTATTATATAAAACCGTATAGTTCGACATATAAACTTATATCGTAAAAAACTTATTTTCGACGTAAAAAAAATAAAGTTCTTATAATTAAAAAAATGTGGTTTATAAACAAACCGAGTAATAATTCTTTTTTATCAAAATAATATTATAAAATTATTAAACGTAAAAGTTATTTTTATAAACTAAATTATCCAAAAGTTAAAACGTAATTAACTTCTTTTACGTGGATCGTTTCCGGAAAGATTCCGATAACCTATTACTTAATTAAGCCGCAGAAAATTCCGGCGGGAAGATTATCGACGATAAAAAAAATAAAAGGTATTACGGATTATTAATTTACGTTTATATTATCGTTGATTCTAATATGAAATATTATAAAAACACTAGAATTTAAATTTAATTTAATATAACGTTAAATTATTTAAAAATGTAATAATAAATTTATAAAAATATTACGAATTTAATTCAAACCGATCGAATTTATTAAAACGATTATAAACAGAAAAAAACCAAGAACTGCTTGAAAAATCGTATTAATTTATTATATAAAAATAATAATTTACTAATAGTAAACAAAATAAAGATAAACCGGTTAAAAAAATGTTTACGTTACCAGCGGATTTAAAACCTATTTACGAAAATTTATGTAACGATCGTACGTAACCGTGCCGGAATAAATTTGGATTAAAGACTTGATAGTGCGACGGTACGGGAAAACCGAGGGTATACACCCTTTATCTGGAAATCGATTAAAAAACCTAAAGATTTATAGTTTAATCTAAGAATCAAGGACAATTTCTTTTAGAAAAGGAGAAGTAATATAACGGAAATAGCAATTGACCAAAGCACAAATCATTACCAATAGGAAGTTAAGGTTGGAAAACGTACAGCCAACTTTTCTATATTTATTATAAGATCAATTTTTTTTTTTGGTTTGTTTTTTAGCTTAGTATTTCAGAATACAGGTAGCCCATATTGGAGCTTTGTCTTTAGGACTCTAGCCTGCGCCGTGAGATTTTTTATTAAAAGATTAACCGATATAATGATTTTTGTTAATAAGTTATCTCAATAATTTCTAATTTCTTTATAAATTACATTTTTATTAATTTATTTTATAAATATTTTTACTCACTTTCTACATGTATTTATGTGCTTGTGAGAGATTCCCGTTCTCGCCCGCGTTACCCGCCCTTGACCGAGACTCCCCGCAGCCTTACCCAGTTTCGATGACTATAGGCAAGCAGCAGACTCATGCCCATAGCCGTCCATGCCGGCAAGTGTCGTTTGGCATCTCAGCGGCGTTCAGTAGACTCCATAGAACTTCTAGTGGTCTGCGGCCCTGCCTTAAAGCGCGGAATGCCCAGTCTCCTTGCAGCAATGCATCTTATTCGCGGCTGGGCTGTAGATAAGGTTCCCTAACGGGTCAATCGACTTGTCGGTCACGTGGCGCATCACACGCAAACGCTTCATTACAAGCTAATCAGGCACAGGCCCCACATCACCTTTGACAGGCTATTTCCTAAAGATGGAGTTTGGGTGTGTCAAACGGCAAAAGTGCGGATATTAGCTCCAAAGGCCAATTTGGCTATTTGACAGGATGAAGGACATTAAGTGTATATCTGATTCCCGGAGATCCTCAGTTGTGCCCGAATTAGTTCCCGGAATCCAGATGGAATTAAAGAGACTTCGCCATTTCTCCAGTCGTTACGGCGGACTATAGTCATTTACCCGACGCCTAACTCCATGAGCTTACTTCCGGCAGGGGCGAGGCTGGTTCCTCAGCTGCCTTGTACGACTTCTTCTTCTTCTTGCCAATGGACCTCTTCGGCGCCACCGGAAACTCCCTAATATCGTCCATGACAGAAGCCACTTTCACGGCTACCGGCACTGGTTCTTCAGGAGTCGGAGTCTCCTTGGTGACTTCATTGGCCTTCTCCGGCTCCGGCACGGACTGCGGACTATGATCTCCGACGCCTGAGTCCCCAGAGGTGCTAGAATCATCGCTCTGATCGTCTGCCACTCGGGCGGAAACAAAAACTAAGTCTAGGGACAGTTAGATCTGGGCAATGAGCTGAACCCGCATAGGCAGTAGGGTTGTTCAAGACCCACCTCCACCGAAACGGAAGCCCGCAAATCCCCTGCATGTGTGGAGCCCGTTTCTCAATACTTCGAGCTGCTTGTTAAGCTGCTCACGCTCCGTGCGGCTGTCCTCAGACTCCCCAGCGATGCGAGACACCAACTCGGGGGACATTTGATACACCTTCACGGGTGAAAGGATGTCATCGATAACGGACACAAGCTTGGCTTCGATGACTTCAACAGCCACATCGTCTATGAATCGCCTCAGGGCAACCTATTATCAAGGTTTAATGACCGCTCGAATCTGATGATGATAAATGCCATAAGTTATTCTAGCGAGGGGTTTTCTCACCTTGTAATAGGCGTCCAGGCAATCCATTGCCTCTATGGCAGAAAAACGATCCATGTCCGGCTCAGTGCTTCGAGCCAAGGAATCAGCCAGTCGTGAGAGGTCATAATGCCCATCCAGGTATGTCGACTTCAGGTCGTGGACCCCGAAGAAATTGCGTAGCAGTACCTCTGGGTGCTTGCGGTTTCTCTCAAGACGAATTTTTTGAAGAGTCTCAGTGAAGTAATGATTGTAGGTAATGGGGTGACCGGTCTGATGAGGAAGCAGGAGCTCTGTTGTCTTAGCTCGCATCTGTGATAGTAACTCCTTCATCGCGGGCTGAAAGATCTCCTGCTTGAGAGACCCTGCCGTAGAGCTATCCGCTATATGAGCAACGACAAGATCCACGAAGTCGCGAGCAGCCCTCCAAACTTTGTCAATATGCTCGCGAGCGATCGACTCCCACAGCTGCGCCTGCTCGAAGAATAGATCGGCCACGACCATCGGATTGAAAGTGCCAGGGAGTTCACGCCCGCGCGTCCTAGACATGAGAATCTCAACATGACTGATGAACTCGTCCCGGCTGATTGACTTTGGCCTAAATGATACATCCGGCGAGCTTTCGTCCGTGATCTGTCGGTAATGACCGGATTGAACGAGGTCAGAAGCAAACGACTTGTTCAGGTTCTGCACAACAGCCCTGATTCGCTGTCGATAGCCCGTCTCCGTCAAGGCATCCTCGTAGAACTTGCTGCTGTAATTGCCACTTGCAGAGGCTTTGACCAGGGCTTGGAATGACTGGCTTAGGTGAAAGAGGTACAGCCGTTGCTCGTCGAGGGTGGCCCTAGGTTCGCCCAGTTTCTCCAGCTGAGTCTGGCAGGACTTGAACTTCTGGTCGATTTCCCTCATCAGGCTAGGAAGTTCTGACGCAATCTGACTTAGGAGAACCTTGCTGAGACGGCCACGGAGCTTGTCAATGCCAAGATGAGCAAGCGGCAGGCCTGTCCATACACCTTTGCTGAAAAACTCGGCCTCCTCAGCATCACGTTCGGCAAGACTCCACGAGCCCTTCTCCGAGTCCATGTTCTTGAGGACATGCCAGCCGAGGCGGAACTCAACCTCTTGATTCCTGGCAAGAGAAATATAGAGAGCCTCACGCTCCGAGCCAGGGGTTAGATCGTCGGGCTTCGTGATGACACCTAGGGTTCGGGTGCCACTACTGTCTACCGCCCGGGCCAATTTCAGCACCACTTGATTGGCAAAGTCGTTTTTGGCCGAGACAACTGCTAGAATGATACATCTCGGTTGCTTCATGTAGCCTTGGACGACATAACGGATAAGCTCAACATCTGAGCCAGACTGATGCTTTGTTGCGGAGTGAATGAGGCCGGGGAGGTCGACAATGGTGAGATGCGGGCGATCAGGGCCGGTAATCTCGATGCGGAGGATGTCCTTAGCGAAGGCCTTGCCGTGCGTCGTGATGCCCATCGCAAGCTTGGCACTTTCAACGAGCTTAGGAAGATCAGCAAATCCATCCAGCCGCTCATGGAAGCCGCGGAGAGCAAGTTGTTCAGATTTGCTTCGAGATTCGTGCGGGACAATAGAAATTCGGGCGCTGATATGCGGCGTCCGGCGCAAGACGAGCTCGGTAGGGAAGCGGGTGCATAAATTGCCGTTGACCGGGAAGGAGACGCCGGAGATAGCTTCGAGGACGGAGCTCTTCCCGGCTGACTGATCCCCGCAGACAACAATCTGTGGTAGAGAAACATAGTTATTGATGCCTTGTAGACGGAGCTGATCGACAGAGTCTAGGAGTTCAAGCTGATCCTTGGAGCAGAGCTTGCTTAGAGCGCTGCTTTCGAAGGTAACCATCTTGACGGTGCGAGAGGCTAGCAGAGGTACGTTGCGAAAGGAAGAGTGAGAGTAAGTAGCGGGGGTGAGTTGGGCGATAAGTATTGTGTTCGAATCTAAGCACCCGTTTGGTTGCGGGGAGGTTGGCCAGATTTCGGAAGGGTTACAGGCCTCTGCACAGATGCTAGGCGGGTAACCTAGGACGGCTTCCGATGGGCCTCCGGAAGAGCGCAGCAAACCAAACTGGACGGGGCTAAAGAAACCAGCTGGTATCGATTAAGGGATATAGGTAGGTCCCTAGTTGCTTTCCACGTGTTGAATGTTTAAAGGCATGCCATATAACCTATTGAACTTGGAAGTGGTTATCTGGGAAACAGCGCTGCTCGGCTTTTCCAACTGGTGCAACATAAGCCGGCAGCGACCTGGCAGACCAACCAAGGGGGGAAGATGTGCGCGGCCTAAGGCAACTGGAGGCAAACAGCATCCTGCACGCGGGCTAGTTCCTTCTCCCCATTGTCAAGCTCAACTGCAGGATGTATCTCGGCGAAACTTCAGGTGCAAAGAGCTAGGTGACAGCTAACAGGGGGTGCGCTAGCACCCCATATACAGAAAGATTCCCTCTGATCGGAACATATATGTTCCGTGGCTAGGGTGAGGGAATGGGTACCCGTGGGTACCTATAAGGACCCATGGGTCCTTCGTGGGTACCTATCTATTACTTATCCAAATTGGTTGGTACCCACAGTTACTTATTAGATTTTGCCAAAGACCTATTAAATACTTATAAGTCTTGCTAAAAACTTACGGGTATTTATAATTATTTATTAACAAATTAATTAATTATTTAAATATCGAAAAATTAATAAAATAATTTAACATAATTATTATACGGAAAAATTAATATTATAACTTTAAATTAATATAATTAAATATAATATTTTATAAAATAAAATAAAAGATTAAAATAATTATTATAGGTAAAAAATAAAATATTTTATTGTTATTTATTTTTAAAAGCTTAATTTAAAGAGAAAATTATTTACGTTACGATTAATAAATTAATGTTATAACGGTTTTTAATTTATATTAATCCTGGGTGTTTTTACCAGATACCTTTTTTTATATAAGGTTTAAGGTTTGCGTTATCGAAAATGACAAATATAATTTTAATGCAGGTACGGTTAATAACGTTAAACCTTTTTAAAAGCTTAATTTAATAAGTTTTTTAAAACTTTTTTTGCCTTTTTATTTAATGTTTTAATTTTAATAATTAATTAGTTTTAATTATCTTTATATATTTAAAACCATTTTTATTTAAAGCTTTTAATATAATTAAAATTATATTTTATAATTTTTTATTGTATAATAAAAGGGGGGTTTAAACGTTACGGGCGAGTTTTAAAAATAAAATGTCGTAACTTTATTTCGAAATATCGTATAATATATTTTTTAAAGTTTTATTCCGTTAAATTATAAAGCCGTTAACTTTTAGTTATAAAATACCTTATAATTTTATATAAATTAAATATCCGTTCATGAATATTTAACACTTTATGAAATTATTTTATAATTATTTTCTAATAATGTATTATTTATATATTTATATATAACGTTAAGTTTTAATGCCGTTAATCGGGAAAACGTTTTTTTTTAATTTCGAATTCATTTAAATTTAAAATTGCGGTAACTTTTTATAAGGTTTATTTTTTTTTTCTTTTTGTATTATTAAGTTAGGAATCTTTTTTTAGGTAAAGACATTATAAAATCTATAACGTATTAAGTAATATAAAAATACACCCTTTTCGAATGTAAAAGGTATTTTAAGTAATTTTAAAAATTATATTTAAAATTAAATATTTTTATAAATAAGGATTTATTATTTTTAATAATTTCCGGAAGTGATTTTTATATTAACGTCATTTAAAGTATAAATTGTTTCCGATATTATATTAATTATTTTATTAGGTATTAAATAGTTTAAAGTTGAGTTAAAAAGTTAGGTAATAAAAAATTTAAAAAATAATTAGAATTTACGGAACGGAATATGCAAGGTCGAATGGGTTCAAGCCTTGTTTTCCAGGCTGAGCTAAATATATAAAAAATTATTATACGATATAATTTGTACGATAAATATTATACCTAATATTTTTGAACACGATGACTGATTAATGGTTTTACGGTTAGGATAGATTGATACTTCGGTTTTATAAAGTTTTATTCTGAAGCCGACTATTGGGCCCCGTAAGCACGTAATTTCTCGATTGATGTCGGCTTAAAAAGTTTACATGCGTGGTTGCCGATAAGCTTCGACCTTGGTGAACCTTATACCCGCTGGCTTTACGGTTCGGCAGGGTTAAATAATGTGACTTAGGAGATATTAAGTTTTGCGCGGTAAACCTTAAGGATAAACCTTAAAGGTAAACCTTGAAGGCAAACCTTAACGGCGAACCTTAACTGCGTATAAAAGGCTGGCATCTTTCCGAGCCCTTATTAGTCTTGATCGTTCCCATAGCTCGAGTTACCCAAAGATATTATGCTACGCAAGTCCGGATATGCGATACCGGTAGTCCATGGCCGCAGGATTACTACTGAAACCGTCTCATTGACGGTACAGAATTACCAAAAAATTACCGGACGAGCTAAGATTATCGACATTACTGTCGATCCAAAAAATCTTTCCCAAAATGATCGACTTCGGCTTTTAATCTTCGGATACGATTTGATTCACGAGAATGACGGTAATCGATCTTTGCAAGAGCGTATGCCGGAGAGTATGACGACTATGGCGAGACGGAACGGAATATAAAAGTAATTTTATAAATATTTTTAACTTTAATATTAACGTTTAAATTATTTTTATTTATAAAGGTAATTAAAATATGCGATAACGAAATTGTAATAAAAAATTTGTCATATTATTAATAATTAATTAACGTGCCACACCTATCAGCGAGACATACTTATAAGCGAGACACTTTTTTGGCATTCCGCAGTAACAAATTCAAATAATATAATTATAATACATTAAATTAATTCAAATTAATCGGATTTTTCTTCGCTAGACGTATTTACAGCTTCTTTACAAGTACGCGTATTATGTCCGGGCTTGCCGCAGACGCCACATTTCCGTTCCTTGGTTTTAACCTTTTTACGACGATTACCTCCAGCCGTTGTTGGCTGCATTTTTTCACCACCTTATTCTTTTTCGGCCAAAAAAACTTGTCCTTCTTGTATAGTAAGTGTTCCTCCTTTTTGAAGACGTTTGTTTTTGGTTTTTCGACGTTTGCTTAAGATGTAGTTCGTTTTACGTAATTGGGCAGTTTTTTCCCGAAAAAAAGCAACTTCGTGCAAAAGTAATAGGTTACTTTTGGTTAAAAAATTAACCGATTTAATTATTCTTGTTGGCGAGCTACCCTGGTAATTTCTAATCTTTCTTTGCAAATAACGTCCTTATTTTGTTACTTCGCGGATAATTTTAGGGGTTTTTGCAGGCGGAAAAATAAAACCGGCGGAAGTAAGCAAGGAGATAGTCGGCATAGGTACAATTGGAAGAACTTTTAATTCGGAAAGAACGTTATTAGGATCGAATGGAACAAAACTAGCTTTTGCGAATCCAGATTTGATGTTATCGGACGTTATGGCAGCTTTAAACGCGTCGTAGAAGCCGGCGAGAAAATCTTCTTTGGCAATATGGGTATGATGGCGTCGTATTAGGTTTTCGATGTATAACGAATAAGCGCGTTTCAAAATAGAAAAATAAGATACGTTAAAAGGTTAAAGCCGATAAGAAGAATACGCGGGTATGCAAAGCGTAATAATGTCGTGGTTCGCGTAATATTCTTCGAATTCCATCGAATGGTGGCTTTCGTAGCCGTCGAAGATAAGAAGATGTTTCGAATTTTTCGTACGCGTCCGAATATGTTTCTTAAAATGTTAAATCCATTTTAGACCTAATTCGTTTGTTGTCCAGTTATTATTATTTAATGCGACCTTTTAATCAGCTGGCAATAGGTTATCGCGGTACCAGGACCCAAGGTGATTTTTTCCCGCCATGATAATAAATGGCGGTAAAGCCCAGCTTTGGGAATTAACAGCCTGGATAATTGTAACCTATTTTTTATTCCTTTGTTGCGCTTGTTTAGGTTTTTTACGTTTTTTAGCATTGGTAATTACTATGCTTGCTGCTATGAGAAGCCTTATTAAGAATCCAGTTTCGTCGAAGTTGTAGATATCCTTTTTTACGATGCCGTATTTTGCGATAGTAGCCCGAATAAGCTCGAATTATTTGCGAAATGTTTCTGGATTTTCGGATAGGACCCGTTAATAATCGATTTTTCGATTTAGACGCGTCTAAAGTTTTTTTTGCCATTTAACAAATTTCGACGCCTAATTAATTCCGACGCGTTCCGCGACGCGTTGGGCAAGCAGTATATTAGTTATATCTTCAACGTATTAAAGCCGGATAGGAAACGCTTGCGTATTTAGGTTAAGGATTCGGTCGATAATCGATTTTTTTTCGGTCGGCGTTAATTTTTGTAAAGAAGGGATAATATCGGCTCGGGCGTATTTACCGTTAAAACGGTGTGCTAAAGAAGAATGTGAAACTTTATAGATAGAATTAAGCTTTTTGTAATTAAGTTTCGGGTCTCGTTTTTTAGCCTGAAAGGCTAGGTTCATTCTCGCTTTTTTTGTAAGGCGTTCCATAATGTTGATATTGAGAAATGGGTAATTGAAGATATGTTGTTGGAATGGCTAAAAAAGTATCTCGCTTATGGGTGTGTCTCGCTTATAGGTGTGGCACGTTAGATAATTTTAAAGTAGTATGTAAATGGAAATTTGTTTTAATTTCTTTAAAAATATCTAATAAAGTATCATCGTTTCGAGTTTATAATAAACGTGAAAAAGAATTAATAAAATAATTCAAAAATAATTAAAATAAAACGGTATTTATTGGATTATTATACGAAGTTTTTTTATTTAACATACGGTAAGATTTTCCGGTATTTAAGGTATTAATTATAAATTTATAACCAATATTATTAATAATATTATCTTTATAATAGAATGTTTCGGTTATTCTATTATTAATATTAATATATATTTAATTATTATTATTTGGTAATATAAATACATTTTTAATTTTAATTTATTTTATTATAATTTATTTAAAATATTTTTTTTTAGTAATTAATTATTAATAAAAATTTAATATAATTATAAAATATTATTTATTATCAAGTATTAACATTTCATTTAATAATAATATTTTGCGCCGTTTATGTTTCGGGAGTTATATATATATTTAAACGTTTTTAATTGTTTAGTTTACGTTTAATTTATAATTTTAAGTTATAACGAACTTTTTCGATATTATTTTGCTTTATTTACAAATTAACCTTTTGTACTTAAGCCTTTTTTATATAGGTATTTAAGATAAAGATTTATCGGACTTTTAACGTTTCAATAAAGGAGGTATTACGGAAATGGAAAAAGAAATTTCCGAACGTAATTATTTTAGGATTACTTTGGAATTAACCGGCTATTTTTAAAAAAAATGTCTTATAATAAGGCAGGGTAATAGGATTTAATTAGGCTGGAAATAAAAAGAAAAAATAATTAAATAAAAGAAAGAAGGTGAAAAATTTGAAGTAAATGAAAAATACGAATTAAATAGAAAGTTTTATAGGATAAAAGTGGGTTTAAACCTTATTAATAAAAACTTTATATTTATAAAATTTTTAAAAGAGTACGTCGAATTAAAATATTTATTACTTAGCTTTTTTTTTAAAGAAATATAATATAATTAATATAAGATTAATTAAAATAATTTATCTGGTTAAAAACGATAAAACGTTACCGTTAACAATTTTCCTAAAGATGCTAGGCTTAAATAGAATTTTAATGAATGTTAAAGTTCATTATGACTTTTTAAAAGGTTTATTAAAACTTTTTTTGCGTAATTAATAAGCTTAATATTGGTAAATAAGAATAATTCTTTTTTTTTAACAAAAATGTTAAAATTAACCTTTTTTCGTTTAAATAAATAAAATATATATTATTATTTGAAATCTTTAGGGCTTTAGTAGCCGGCTTAAGAATTGTTATATTTTAATAAGAACAAATCTTCCGAATAATATAAATACTTTTTGTTTAAGGTATTGTTTCTTTATTGTAAATAATATAAGAATTATTACTTTAAAATAAAATAACTAAAAAGTTTCTTTACAACTTTTTATAATATTTGTCCGAAAATTTAGCGCGTATTTTTTTAGTACTGCCGAATTTTCCGGAATATATTAATTAGACAATATTATTAATAAAATAATTTAAAATAATTTATTTATATATTTTTTACCGGGTTTCCGCTTATAATAACGAACCTTATAAGTAAATGTTTTAAATTTAAATTTTATCCGTTAACTTAAAGTTTCTTTTATAATTTTAATAATAAACTTCCTTAAAGGTATTGGTTTATTTTATATCAGGTATTAAGGGGGTATATTTTTAATAAATTTAAGTAATTAAGGAAATTTAAATATAAAATTATACGAATTTCGATTCAATACGTTTTAGGTATTATTAATTTATAAAGTATTTAAAGTGTTATTTAAAACGGGCGGTTTTATAATTACTTTATTTTAATAATGTTACGTCCGAATTAAAGTAAATAAAATAAACGGTTTTATAATAATAATTTTAATAATAAAACATATAAAGAAAATATTACGCGTGGTTTAAAGAAATTAATTTATAACTTTAAAGTTTATATCGTTAATTATTTACGTAATTTTGATTAATTTCTTTATTATTTTTTAATTTTCTTTTACGATAAAATAATTTTTGTTTTGGTTTTAACTTAAATTATTACTGTATACCGGAATTATGTTATATACTTTCGAAGATTTCAGTTTTAATGTTAAAAGTTTTAAAAATAACGTATCGTCATATCAAACTTTTTCGTAAAATAATATTTCCGATGAGGAAAATAATTAAAAAAATATCTTCTCGATATTTTAAATGATCACGGTATATCTAACGAAAATAGTGCGCCAGAAAATAAAAGCGTAAAGAAAGATAAAGATAAAGGCAGAAATAAAAGCGAAAATTATTAAACCTAGATTACGATTAAAATATATTAGAATCCAGATTGAGGTGGTTAAGAATTTAGTTTAAAATTTAGCTAGGTATAACCTAATTAAAAATTGCCGTGTTAAAAACGACCCGATTTATTTAGCTTACTTAGTTAACGAAACAGCTTTATAACGCCAAATTAATTAAACCGATGTTAATTTAAAATACAATAAAAGGCCGAATTTTTTGATTAAAAATATTACGAATACCGGAAACGTTAATACCAAATTTGGTTAAATTAATTTTAAAAATAATTTTAGATTTAAGAAAATATTAGGAATAAAAACGATAAAAATCTATTAACAAAGGTTATCGGTATATTTAATAAGATTAACCGTAATTCGGCATATTAGAAACATTTTATGCTTGTTATTATTAAATAATTAAATAGTTTAAAGTTAAGTGTTGGCGATATAGGTGTTATTTAATATATTTTACTTTTCTTAAAAAACGAAATAAGTTTTATAAAAACGTATTTACGAAATGACGGCTATAGTAAAAAAATGAACCAAACGGAAATTGTTGTTGATAAAGGGATTCTTAACATAATTACGATATATTTATATTTTTCGAAATAATTTTAGAATAATATTTATCTCTTAAAATTGAAATTCAATATTTTTTTAAATACTTAATTTCGATATAATTCTTGTAATTAATTCTTTCGTATTTCAAATATTACTTATCAAAGGCCTTTAAAATCAGCATTTCCGAAATATAATATTATTTTACGATAGCAGTTTTAAATCATTAATAATAAAAATATATTTAAAGCAAGTACGCATCTATATTAATAAAATTATTAACTAAAAAATAAAAAAATAAAATTTGAAAAATTTAAATTTTATTTAATTATAATGTCTAAATTACGTTTTATTTTATATTGTTTTTTAAAAAAGTTATTATTTATTGGATTAACCGAGAATAATAGAAACGTTATTCTTTGATTAATTTTCAACTTTGTAATATTAAATTAGATAAATTTAATAACGATAAGTTATCAAGCCGGTTAAAAAAGCTAAAAATAACTTACCGCTTTCGTATTCTTATTACGGATAGTAATTTTAACGTTAAGTAAATAATTATATAAAAATGGCTTTATCGAAAATTAGGTAACAGGTTTTAATAAATAAACAAGATCTGGCATTATATGTATATATCGTATACTTTATAAAAGGCATTTAAGAACTTTTTTAAAGCTTGTAATATTAAATTACCGAATAAATTAAAAAAAAGCTTTAAGCGAACAGAAAAAAAAAAGAATTGCCGAAATAAGACAAAACCTTATTAATCTACGTAAGAAATATATAATCGTAATAATACGTATTTTACAAAATAATTATAAAAAAAACTTTAATTTATTTTAATTACGCGGTTATACCGTTTGGATTTATTTTAACTTTAACAATTCTTTTTATATAAATCCAATAAAATAAAATTACGAATAGAATCTTAAATACTAATAAAATATTTTAAATAATCCGTTATGTATATAGCGGTTAAAACTCCACAACTTTTTTTTATTACGGGTTATAAAAATATATTTTATAATTTAAAAGTTCGTACGTAAATATTTATTATTAAAGAAAACGGGTTATGCATTTTTTTAATGGTATCAAAGTCGTTCGTTGCTTAATTAATATTTTTAAATACTGTATTTAAATGACAAATACTTTCGTTTTATTTCGGGAAAACTATGTTTTTTATATAGTTAATAAATATAAGGTGATATTTAAGCATTTTCGTAAATGCAAAAAGTATATCGTTATAATTTATTAAAAATATTAGTTAAAAGAAATTTGAAAAAAAAGAAAAAAAAAGATTAACGAACGTCAAAAACCTAATAACCTAGGATGTTATTATTAGATTACTAATATAATTACGTTTATTACGAAAAGGTATTAAATTAGCAATTTTGAAAATCTTTAAATATATAAATAAACTTTTTATCGACAATTACGTATTAATTTATTTTTCGTTTTACCTTATTTATTATTAAATAATACAGCTATTAAGTTCCGGAATCATTTTCGTAATTAAAAAAAATTTAATTAACACTATCCATTAATATATTTTATATTAAAACCGTTAAATATTTTAAATAAATTTCTAAACATATTAAAACAAATAAACGGAATATATAATTTATTAAACTTGTTTTTGTATCGAATTACGGAAATTTTATAAATTCTTTTTTAAATTTAAATGTTTAAAAAAGGGGTTTGGTATACCGTATTAGCGACAATTTATCTAATCATATCATTAAGGATTCTTTTTAATACGAACTTAAATAATTTAATCGGTATTTTAAGTCTTTTTTTTTTAATTTGTTATATAAATATCCGTTTTAACGAAACGGTTTTAATATTAGGGTAACGGATTAACAATATATTGTCCTGCTTCGTTTACTTTATACGTAATTCATTATAAATTTAATATTTCTTCGAATTAATAAAACGTATTTAAAATTTTATTCGATTAAAACACTATTTTAACCGAAAATTAATATTACCGGAATAAATTAAATTAATTCTAATAATATTATTTTATATCCGAATTAAAATATTCGATTTGGATAATAGCACTATGGAGTCCGTGCTCTTCGAGTTCGTCAGGGGAGCCCTGCCCACGAATATCCGAATCTTTCTCCAGGTATCTCTGCAGTCCTTATTCCATAATGTGAACCCTCCTCCTTTTGCCTTGGATGGCTTGCCTATGGCTTAAAGGGCGGTCTCCAGTAATTGCAATAACTCCGTGGTATAGTCGTTAATGTCGTTCGCTATGGGCACCCCCGCGAGTCTAAAACGTAGCAAATCCATTCTGCCCCTATCAATTCGAAAGCCTCGATATCGTTATCAAAGACCGTAAGCCTGTGATTTTGTGACGTAGGTTCCCACTCGACGGGTATCCTGGCTCGAATGCTTAAGTGATCTGATCCCGAAAACAGTTCGCCATCGACGTATGCCTCGCCAAAAGGTATGTTCGATAGCATTAGATGGATAACGTGCCCTGCTGTGTGTGTTGGGTCACCAGCTTGTGAGGCCAACTAAAGACTATTTTCCTGTGCCCATTTGCCCAGAGTACGCCCACGGTTGCGACCTTGTGAGCCGGGCTCTCAACCGGGGAAGCGAGCATTAAAGTCCCCCCTATTATAAAGCCTGCAGGTATTAGGCATTCTAGCAACCCGCGAGTCGGTTCACCATCAGGCCCGTTGCGGAGCCTGGAGACGAGCGCACGCACGGCGCCTATAACCGCTTATTATTGCCACCTTGCCCGTTCTTTCCTAGGACAATATATACTAGCGATATTAAGCCGTAACTATAGAATACCTATAATATGCTCCTCGATGGATTCGTCGTCCCTGTTAACAAAGACTGTCCCCACTGCTGTTTCCACTATGATAAGGAAACCGAAGATATCATAAAATCTCTCCCATGCGGTGACCTGGCCTTTTTGGGGAGGAGAAAGGACAGTTATGCTGGGGTGACAATGTGCTTCTCCCCTTTGTGCGTCTCCAAAAGGAGAAATCCACCCTCCCTCTGTCCCACACGAATCGGCCTGGGACTTTCTCGGCCAATAGGTTCCAACCCAAGCGTCAACCAGGCTGCACCGCCATTTCTACTTATAACCGTGGTATTTATGAGCTTACCCTCTTCATCCCAATAAATATCCACCTTAAACCCTCCTCGCGCAAGCAAGCCCTTTACGAAACCGCCTCCGTTTCTCCCCCAGTCCAGCGGCAAGGCGGGCAGTAGCCGAATGAGTGTGATTCCTGTCCCTTCTCCTATAAATGCGGGCTTCAGAGTGGGAATTACCGTGGTGTTGCGAGAGTCAGAAGTCACCAACTCGTGACTCTGCAGAAGCGCCTCTGAGATTCCTGCAGTGCCACCGAAATTCCCGTCAATTTGAAATGCTGCTGGTGGGCCTGTATCCAGCAAACTACCCGGGTGGGTTAAGTTGGCGACAAGAGTCTTGAGACTTTCGCTAACGCTTGTCGAATTGAACAGTCTGGCAGCAAGGGAGATGGACCAGGCCCTGCTTCAGCCCGTGTCGCCCCCTCCATATTCCAGTCTTCTGTTAAGGGACTTCCTCGCGGCAGTGAATATTGTATAGTTAGATGCTGTGATATCGGCACCGGGATACAGACTGTAGAGATGGGAGAAGTGGCGATGTCCGACTTCTGTTTCGTTATAGTCCTCGATCCATTCCATGATACCACCATGAGATGGGCTCACCCGGAGAGGCGGCAACTGCCCTCGGGTACGCTTCAGCCGGTCAGTCAGTTCGGAGGTTTCGATGCCAAGAATTTCTTGGGCCTCGAGAACTATGCCGAAAAGCGTCCAAATCAGGGAGTTATCCATTGTCGGGCCAATTGTTATTGCCGCCGTCTCCGTAGTATCAGGAACATGATATGAGTTCTCAGGGGATACGGATGGATTACTCACTTTCCATCCTTTGTAGTCCGTCATGAAGTCTAGGAAGAAGGTTGCTGCGTCGACGAGGATGGGATACTTTTCAGCAAGCATAGTGACGTCGCCGGTAAACAGGTGGTGCTCATAGATATGCGTAGCAAGCCAGGCAAGGCCACTAGGCCAAATCGTGGAAGCCGCGTAATTATCTTGTGGCGCTGTGTCACCCCACATGTCTGTGTTGTGGTAGCCCACAGATCCTCCTGCTCCATACATCCGTCTGGCTGCGGTTTTGCCTGTTCGGTGCATGCTTGAAATCAGGTCCCAGAGCGGAGTCCAAATCCGCCAAGTCTAACCATAGTTATTCAAGCATCTGAAAAATCGCCAAGAAAACTCACTTGTAACCAAGGCCGGCCAATAATTCATCTCTGGATGCTAGAATCAGACCTGACGTATTCACTCAGCAGAGGAGTGGATACTCACGGGTATTAATATTTATTGTATTCTTCGAGCCCCACTGAGGGTCGAAGTCCACACTCCAAATTCCTTGCAGATTTGGCGGGAGCGTATTTTCTCTCGAACTGGCAATCAACAAGTATCTGCCAAATTGGAAGTATAGCACCGCGAGCTCCGGATCGAAGTCCGTAGCGAAGTTTACCACCCGACTCGATGTATTTATTGCCTTTTGCTGAATAGTCGACTTCCCAAGGCTTAGCGTTACTCGGGACGCAAGATCCTGGTAATCCGTAATGTGGGCTACCCGGATTGAGTCATACGACTGAAGGCCTGCAGCGTTTAGCGCCTCCAGGACGGCTCTGCGAGGATCAGGTTTGCGGAAAGTTGTCCCAGCCGAGAAATAGATCCATGTCTCATCGGCTCCGTCGCATATCACGTAATCACCTAGGGTACGGACTTTACCGGTAGGCGCTACAACCCTTGCTCCTGCCGCAAACTGGATGGATTGTATTCCCCCACTGCCGCCGCCTATGGTAATGGCGTCGTCGCCTACCTTCTGGCTGTAGTCCTCCCAACGATTCAACGATAAGCCTCGTTGCAGGTGTAGGTGGAAACTGACAGCCCCTGGGCTATCTGATAGTATTCGAATAGCGATGACACCTTCGGGATTGCTGGCCATGTATTCTCGCTTGTAGGTAACGTCCCCCACCGTGTAATATACACCGGCTGTGCCGTCGGCGAGGTCGAGCCAGCGCTCGTAGTTAGCGACGCTGGTGTTATGATTCATGGCAATCTGAAGGTCTCCGAGAAAGTCGTAGTGCCTGGTGGAAACTGGGGTACCGACTTAGGCAAACGAAGCAAGCGAGGCAGCGTCTAAGATGTTCCCGTTGGCGAGCATGGATTGTATTTCCGGCATGTCTTCAGACGTAACATGTCAGCCATCCTGTGAGCAGTCGAAAAGTGGAGAGGTACTGAAGAGGAGTGTCAGAAGCTGGGAGGAGAATTGAGTAGAGCAAAGAGGTCTGTGACGATAAGATGGCGGATAGGTAGCCGGAGGATCGCAACTAGTAAGTAGGTAAGGAGCGGCACAGTGAGTGTTTGATCTCCAAGGTTGTAAGTTACGACGATCAGCACCCTTTTAGCCTCGTAGCTGGTCATGTGGGGCACCTTGACTATAACTCTCCAAGTGGCACCTAATATGAAGCCAACAGTGTTCATCATAGTACCTGACAGAAAATATACTCTCGAATGTCATGCTCTAAAAGTGGGGAACATACAATTGAGGCCATCTGGGTTGACGCGGTCAAGGGGACCTCCCGACCACAATGAGTCTTCATTCACCCACATATACTCCAACGCAGCATCCCCGCGAATAGCTGCTCCGCTACAGCCATTGCCGGTGAGGAAGGAGTCATTGAAGGAGATGCCAGGGGCTGAGTTCCAAAGGCGAGAAGAGACGGAAGCAGAATTCGGAGGAGGGAGCAATAGAGGCTGAGCGGCGGGAGGAGCAACAGCCCCAGTTATCGCTAGATGCTGGGAAAGGCGACGAAATTGAGACATCTTGGGATGGTATCCCAACGGTGAAGGTAATTTCACCACAAGGAGTTATTTATGGGTATTAACTGTTGCTCTGCGGCGGATGTAGTCCTCCCCGTCTTGCGGAATGTGTGCCCAGACGCTTGTGGAATTGAGCCGACGGCAATTTACATGACACGGTCCATCCAAAATTACCCAAGCCAGAAAACCCGAATCCAACCATGTACGCCCAAAAAAAGAGGCATCTCTTAATCAGGCTATGCTTCACAGTGTCAGGCACAAGCGTGTATTCAGTATTTGGGGTCAAAACAGTTGTTGTAGTTGTATTAATCATGGAATCCTTGGATCGTGTCGGTCGGGGCTTATACTTGTGGATGTGGCTAGTGTAGTCCCCACCTTAAGCCACAGATAATCTCCGTAACGTTTTGTCTTAAACCGCTAATATTAACAGTTATCTGATATACCCCTTTAAGGGTTATTTTTTTGATGGCAAGCCTTAGATACAAAATATCGATTAATTAAAATTATCCTTAAACCTTAATAAATTTTTATTAAATAATTTCAGAATTTAACTTTTTTATATCTTTTTTAATATTCGTTAATTTTATTTACCGAATAAATTATTTAAAAATATAATAAAAAGTTTTTTAATTAACTTTTTTATAATTATATCGTTTGTAAAAATATATATTATTTTAGTTTTTATTTAAAAGTTTTTTAGTTATAACTAATAATTATATATTTTCATATATATTTATTTTATTTAAAATTTAATAAAACATATATAAACATATTTAATAATTATTATTTATTATTATATTTTATATTTTATATTAAAATAATAAATCGAAATACAAATGTGTTAATTAATTATAATACGTAAATAATTTCTTTGCGGTCAAAATACATTACAAAAATTCCGTTTATATTATAAAAATAATTAATATCTTTTATTTATTAACGCATTACTTAATGCAATTATCGCATAAATATATTACGTTCATTTTGTTGTTTCGAATAATTAAATTATTTATTAAAAAACGTTATTAATTTTTTAAAAAAAATTAAAAAAATTAATTTATTTATATATGATTTCGGACTTAAATTTATATAAAATCTCGTTAATTATAACCTTATATATATTATATCCGAATAAATAATAATCAGGGTATATACTATTAACCCCATTTTCTTTAATATATTTTAATAAAATAATTAAACGTAATTTTTATTTAAAAAATAAATTTTCATTTTTTGTATAAATATCGGTTCGGCCGGAATAAAAGAAATTTTGTATTTCACTTAAACATTTTATTAAATTATAATAGTTATAAAAGTTATATTTAACGTTGTGTTTGATTTTAGATTAATATAATTTCTAAAACTTATTAAACCTTTTTTTCATAAATTAATATTTTACTCTAAATTAACTAATTACGGCTTTAACAAATTTGTTGTAAATTTTTTTTATAAACGATAACGATATTATTAATATTATAAATGAAGGGGTGTAATTTCGAGTAACATAGTATGGTTTATAAAAAATAAAAATAAGATCTAATTAAATAAATATTTTTAATAGGGTTTTTTAATCTGTTATAACCAAAGAACTTGGCCCGTTGTCAGACGATCGGAGGATGTATAGACATTTCCAATGAAGGATTTTAGCTTCCGTAACCGGCTCGAAGGGGTTTAATGGAGAAAATAGGGCTTGGCATTTCGAGCCAGTCGAATAAAGGAAGTAGTTCGACGGGCACGACGAGGTTCGATTATTATAAATAAATCGAGCCAGTTTAAATACTTCGAATCAAAACAAATATATATATATAGTCGGTATGCAAAAGTCTCGGTTTAGTCTCCACACCCTATATTGTCTACCACTACCTTTATAACTTCATTTATATGTTTTTCTACTAATTTTTAATAAATTTGCTAGCAAATTAAATTAATTAAAAATATATGCATTACGGATACGGTAAACTATTTTAATATTTCGTATACTAACTTTAAGCTGCAATTATAATTATAATTCGTTTAAGTATATTATTTATTTAATTATTTAATATAACTTCTACAAATCCTTTTAATATAGTAATTATAATAATAATAAATAAATTTAACGCTCTTTATATTTTGTCGAATAATTTAAATTTTAGTTTTTTCCGTTAAATACGTTTTTTTAATAATTTTGATACGTTTTTAATAAAGTTTAAATCGGGTAACTATAAGGCTAATTTTAACATTGTAATATTATTCGTTCGAAATTATTTTTTAACGATTCGGCTTGTATAAACGGAAACGTTATTTTACATAAAAATAAAGTTATTATCGAAATATTCGGGAAAATATTCGTTGAAGTAATTACGATAAATGCGGCCGGTTATTCCGCCCCGGGCGGCTTCCGAGTCGCTAGCGAAAACTATTAAAAAGCTCCGCTCTTTATACCGGAAACTACCTTAAAACATATACGTTTGGACGGTTTTTTTATATCAGGACTATATATATTCGGATAATAAACGTAATTTTTTATTTCGAAGGAAACGGTTAGTAACTGGCGTAACAATTAAAATGGGAAAAGAAGATATATTTAAAATTATTTTAGCGAAAGGTTTATTTCGCCCGTTTATCGCAACCACGGTTTATATTTATTTCGTAGCTAAATAAAACGTTTCGCCATTATTCGGCAGGTTTATCGCGATATTCCAGAACCTAAAAAAGTTTTCGCTTTATATATTCCGGGTTTGAAAATGATCGTTAAAGTCCGCATTAATGTATTATCTCCTTTTCGCAAAGTTACCGCGTTAAAGTTTGCCTAAAACTATAAGGATAATATAATTCGATAAAATTAACGATTAATATAAAAAAATCGAACTTAAAAAATTACCATATGTACTTTTTATAAACCGGCCAAAGTTTACGTAAACGACCCAAACGTAACGAAAAGTGGGCTAAATCTTAACGCGTATAATGATTACAAACGTCCTAAACGGTAATAAGGAATATTCCGTATTGTTTTGCGATTTCAGTAAAACTTTCCCTTAAATCTTTTTCGGTTTTTTATTTTCTTTTCGTATAAAGTAATTATTTTTTCCACGGAATAATTGGACTTAAATTAAGTTATTTACTTATAATTAAAGTATAAAATGTATTGGTATTAAAATGAAAGAACTACGCGATTTTGTAGAGTATGCAGAAATTTAGCGAGACTTTTGCACTCTTACTATATGCTTGTTATTTTAATAGTTTAAATAAGACCAGTTTATAATAATAACTAATTATTTAAATTATTTACGGTTATTTGGTATTATTAAACGTAATTATTATTTTATCATTAAACTTTTACGATATTATTATTAATAAAAACCGTATAACTATTATTCGTAATAAACCTTTATTTAATAATACTATTAAATTTTAAATGATATTTAACGTTATTATTATGTCGACTAATATTTAAAATACCGTTATTTAATAACTTTAAAAGGAACTTAACCCATTTTAAAATAAAATTTAATAATTTAAAAATAAATTTAAAGTTAAAGTATTAATTAAAGTAAGCGTTAAAATTAAAGTTAAAAAGTTTAAGTTTTACGATAAAAAAGAAAATATTTAAACGTTTTTTTATTAAAGCTAAAATATATTTCCGATTTTTTAGGTCAAAGAATTTTCTCAATTAAATTTTTGCCGCAATAACTTGCTTTATCGGAAACGCCGTAAATTAGTCCGAACTTATTATACGAAATTATTTAATAATTAAAAAGTTTAAAAAATATTACAATGGAAATTTTCGAATACCATATTAATTTCGAAAATAAATTGCGAAATAATTTTGTTAATCCGGACGAGAAACGAAACTGAACTTAGGAATTTTTTTAATTACGATAAAAAAATTACCGTTTAAATATATTATAACATTTAAAAGCTTATTTATTAAAACCGAATCTGAAAACGATAAAAACGGTATTATAATTAATATATTTTATAAAGAATCAAAGGTTTTATTAAAAACGAACTATTAAAAATAACCGAATTATAAACTTTAATAAATATATCGCCGACCCCGTAAAAATCGACACCCGATAGTTTAAAAGCGAAAAAAAAATACTTTATTCCAAAACCAGGGTACCTTAAAGTTAATTTAAAAAAAACGTAACTTATTTTAAACCTTTTATAAAATATAATCAAAATTTATAGATTTAAAAAAAATTTAATTTGAAAAAGAACTCTTTAATTATTTATTATAATTGCGAAAAATAAAATTATATTAAACGATAATGTAAAACTAAAAATAATTACGATAATATATTTCAATTTTAAAAGCCTAATACTGGATGGAAATTAACGATAAAAAACGGTTAACATAATTCGCGTTCGATAGCTGTTCTCAAAAATGGGATAAGGAATGAAAAAAGGCTAAAAGGTTATTTTTATTAAGCTAACTTTGATCGAATAACTTAAAAAGAACAAATAATAAAAAAACTAAAAAATATAATTTAGGTTCTTATATATAATACAAAATGATTTCTTTAAAAAAACCGTCAAATAATATTGGACGTTTAAATAACGAAATATTAAAAGTAAAGCGAGAACTTATGCTTCAAAAAGCATAATCGGTACGGAAAGCTTTACAGCGTAAATTATAAACAATTTTATTATAAAATATACGAAAACTATGAAAAATATATCGTATAACGGATTATACGAGTATAATAATTAAATAAGCGATAACCCGAATAATTAAAAATAATATCAATATTTACGAAAAAGCAAAATATAAAACAAGAACGATAAATTAACAGCATTTACAAACTGGCCCAAAAAGTTTTTTATAAAATATTTCTTTTATTATTACGATTAATAAAATTATTAAACTTGAAAAAAGCTAATTTAAAAAATAATAGCGAAGTACTACTGAAAATAATAAAAGAATATTATAAAAAAATAATTAGGGATTTATAGATTTAATTAATGTTTACCGAAAACTTATAAAAACGGCACGGTTTTTAAAAAAAAATATAATTATTTTCTTTTTAAAAACGAAATTTTAGAATTAAAATATAGTACTGAAAAACCATTCCAAAAGCAAATTGCTAATTTGAAAATTACGTTACGCCGACAAAACAAATATTTATAGTAACTATAAAAGTTAAACGATTAATTTTTAAACCGAATTACGAAATTCGAAAATCCTTCAAAAATTTAACACCAGCTATTAAAAAGTCTTAGGCTTATAAAAGGAATAAAAGTAAATAATAATAATTTAAAAAGGCTTTATATATAAAACAAACCGCAGAAAATAATTTATTGATAATATAAATACGAATTAATAAAAGATTTACCGTAATAATAAATTAGGGAATTATATAAATAAATTACATCATCCCAAAAATATTAAATAAAGTACGGTTACCATAACAAAATAAAAAGGATTTTACGAAATCTTTTTCGCCGAAAATTAAATATTTAGTTAGGATGATAAATAAATTAAACGCAAAATTAATTATTTAAAAGATTTCGTTCAAAAATTTAAAACTATTAATTTCGATATTATTTTAATAAAAGAAGACGACATAAATTTCGGATTACTATAATTAAAGTAATATAATTCCGATATAGATTAAGAAACAGAAAAAAATAAGGTTTCTTTTACTTTTTACCAATATATAACGACGTAAAACTTTAATATTAGATTAATAAAGTTAACGAATATAAGCATAAAAATACCACAAAAACCATACTAAAAAGAATAAAGAGGTAATAAAAGTATATTAAAAACATACGGCGCATTATCGCAAACCTTAAAGTAAGATTTCGATAAATAAATGACAATTTATTAACAGAGATCAAAAAGTTACCCAAATAAACAATTAAAGAATTACAATAATACCGTAAATACGATCAACTATTTTAAAAAATATTTTCAAAGAGAATTATTACCTTATAACGAATAAAGAACTTGGTATTTTGTGTACTAAAAGAAATAAAAAATTATAGCTTATTATCGTTTGCCGATAACTTAACGATATTATTATTAATTACTGAAATAAATGATCGGTTATACGAAACTTAATAATTTATATCTTTATACGCCAAAGAAAGATATAACTAAATACGGATTAAATTAAATAACGAATAAAGAAGAGCTTTTAGAACTGAATCCCGCCTTTTCGAATATTTTATTTTATATTTTAAATTTACGAACTTAGCGGCAACCTTCTGGTAAATAATTAATTATATATTACCTCGGCGATCTCTTCGTTATTTCGAAAATAAATATATATATATATATAAAATACGTTTACAAAATCTTGTAAATATTGAAAAACGTTAAATTTATAATTAATGCCAAAGAAAATACCTTTTATAATCAAAGAATAAAATGACTAAAATATATTATTACCTTTAAATATATTAAAAGAAAGTATAAAAAGTTTATAATAATTAAAAAATAAGCATAATGTATTAAGCTAAAAAATATAAACTTTTTTAAATTTATTAATTATTAAAAGATTTATATATAACTTTAAAAAAAATATTTATATTATTAACAGAATTTATTAAGAAAAACAAATAATTTAAATAAATATTAAAAAACAATTTTTAAGACATTAAAACCGTTTTAAATAATAAACCAGTATTAATTATATACGATTTAAAATAATTAATTAAATTAAAAATTAACATTTCGCATTTCGCTTTAAAAATTCTAATGCGATATCGAAATAATTAAAAGAAAAACCTTTATTTTATTACTTCTTATTTTTATAGGTTTTATAAAACCGATTTAAATTACTTTATATATAATAAAATATGTCACAATGGCTTAGTGGTCGCGAGCCTGGGTGTCTTTTTTCACGCGCTTTCTGCAGGCTTGGGCAACCTATAGATTGCGACAGGATAGCTGGTTCGAATCCAGCTTGGGATAACGTGCTTTGAGTGGCGCCAAGCCCATTGCACGGACCATTTTAGGAGTTTCGGCTCCCATTAAAGTGGTTGGGGGCGTTGGAGCTAGCTGCGGGGTAAAGGTCTGGAACTAATCAAATCATCGGATATTTTTATTTGTTTGTTACCGTGTTTATAACCCTTACTGTTTTTTTATCCGGCCCGCCTATACGTACGGTTTTTGGAGGTGCTTTCCGATTGCGTCGTATTATTAGACGTATATGTATATATATTATGTGACTTCGTGTCGGCGTCAGCTTGTACATAGCTAGATACCTAATAGCACTGACCTTTTATATAATAAAACATTTCTAGTTCTTATTAAACATTTAAAAGATTTAAATATTATTTTAAAAGTAATATATATTAAATCAAAATAAATACGGGTTAAAACTTTTTTATATATTTTTTTGCGGTCTGAAAAATAGTCGGAAAATAATTACGTTATCTAAAACATTTTTTTAAATTCGATTACGTTATTATTTATTATAAAGAATCAAAGAATAGTAAAATAAATATATTTAATAAACGATTTAAGCTAAAACAATGTAAAGTTAAAATGTAAGAAAAATTTTAAATAAAAAACCCGAAAAGTATTTACGATAACGACAAATTATAAGAATTAAAAGAACTTTAATTAATATATATAAACGTATGTAATAATGTAATAATAAGATACTTAAAAAATAACGAGTAATTAAAATTAAAATATTAAAAGAAATTTAAAAAAAACTTAATACAAAATATATATAAATACTAATTGTATAAATATTTAAAGTTTTATTAAATTTTAAGCTGCTTATAACGAATATATTATTTTTTTAAATAGAATTAACCGGATAAGAATGATATAATAATATAATATTTACGCTAAATTAAAAATAAAAATAATATAAACTTTATAAAAAATATAACTATTATTAGTTATAAAACAACTAACGTCCTATATAAGTACTCCGGACGTATAAGTACTCCGTACGATTTTTGGCACTTTGTAACAATGAATTCAAATAACTTAATAATAATATATCGTATTAATTTAAATTAATCGAATTCTTTTTCATTAAACGTTTTTATAACTTTTTTATAAATACGCGTATTATAGTCGGATTTATTATAAACGTTATATTTCCGTTTTTTCGTTTTAACCTTTTTATAACAACCTTTTCCAGTTATTATTAGTTACATTTTTTCACCACCTCCATTCTTCTGGCTAAAAAACGCTTATCCTTTTTATATAATAAATATTCCTTCATTTTAAAAACGTTTATTTTTGGTTTTACGGCGTTTGCTTACTATATAGTTCATTTCGTATAATTAAAGGTTCTTTTGCTGGAAAAAAGTAGCTTTATATAATAACAATATATAACTTTTTATTATAAAATTAATCAATTTAAGTATTTTTTTTAACGAATTACTCTAATAATTTCTGGTTATTTTTTTAAATATTATTTTTATTTTCTTATTCTACGGATATTTTTAAAAGTTTTTATAAAAAGTAAAATGGAACCGGCGGAAGTAAACGGGAAAACGGTCGATATAGACATAATTAAAAAAATTTCTAATTCGGAAAAAACGGTATTAGGATCGAATAGAATAAAACCAGCTTTCGCAAATTTAAATTTAATATTATCGGACATTATAGCAGCTTAACACGCGTTATAAAAGCCGGTAAAAAAAGTCTTTTTTGGAAATATAAGTATGATAGCATCATATAAGGTTTTTAATATACCGCAAATAAACGTATTTTAAAATAAAAAATAAAAATATATTAAAAAATTAAAGCCGATATTAAAAATACGCGGATATATAAAACGTAATAATATTATCATTAACGCAATATTTTTCGAATTTTATCGAATGATAATTTTCGTGGTCGTCGAAAATAAAAAAACGTTTCGAACTTTTCGTAAACGTCCGAATATATTTATGTTACAGTACAGAAATGGGGGTTCCTGTATTTGGAGAAACCTGCCTTTGGAGCTTGGTACGGACCCCGCACGGCTAATCTTCGGGTTAGGGAGAGCTTGGCTTTCCCCGCGCCAAGGTCAAGGTGATCTAGGTAATCTAGGTGATCTAGGTAATCTGGGACCAGATCACATAAATCACATAAATCATGCAGATCTACGACACACTTGTTAAATTCAGAATGGATATATAACAAACGGTTTTTTATATAGATAACACCTATTTAATTTCGTTCTTTAGTTATTAATTTAAGCCTTAATTAAAGACACCGTTTTTTAATTAAAGGAAAAGTACGTAAAGTTTTTTACCGAATAAATCCCTGAATTATTTATTATATTATTATTACCTAAAAATCAAGATTTTATTTCGGATACTGCTTATACCTCCAGGTGGATATAAAACAGGGTCGCTAAAATTTATTAAAATATTAAACATATTCGAAACCTAATTTATTTATTATTTAATTATTATTACTTAATATAATTTTATAATCAGTTATTAATAATAAGTTATTACGGTACTAAAATTTAAAAAAAATATTTTCCATTATAATAATAAAGAACTGTATAACATAACTTTAAAAATTAATAACCGGAAGACTTATAACTTATTTTCTATTTTTTATTACGCTTATTTAAATTTTTTACGTTTTTCGAGATTAATAATTATTATAACCGTTATTATAAAACACCTTTTTAAAATCTTAATTTTGTCGAAGTTATAAATATCCTTTTTTACGATACCGTATATTACGATTATAACCCGAATAAGCTTAATTTATTTACGAAATATTTTTAAATCTTCGTATAAAAGTCGTTAATAATCGATTTTCGGATTTAAATAAATTTAAAAAAAATTTCACTATTTAATAAAATTCGACGCCTAATTAATTCCGTCGCGTTTTATAACGCGTTAGGCAAGTAATATATTAATTATATTTTTAACGTATTAAAACCGAACAGAAAACGTTTACGTATCTAGATTAAGAATTCGGTCGATAATGAATTTTTTTTTGGTCGGCGTTAATTTCCGCGATTTAGATATATATATACTGGGAAAAGGTATACCGGTATATCGTTTATGCAAAATAAATTTTGCGATTTTATATATAAAACTAAATATCGTATAAGTAAGTTTCGGGTTTCGTTTTTAACCTAAACGGCTAGGTTAATTTTCGCTTTTTCTATAAACCGTTCCATATTATTAATGTTAAAAAATAATTAATTAATATTCGATAATTGGAATATATTAAAAACCGTCCGGAGTATTTATACGTCCGGAGTACTTATATAATACGTTATAAAGTTTTATTATATTTAACTTTATTATTGTAACGGCTATGGGCTTAACCAACTATTAAACCTAATCGTACGGTTTATGTTGGTAATAATATCGTAGGAATCTAAGCAATAAGGGGATAGTCACGTCTGGTAATAGCAAATAACCGTAAGTAATCTGGGTAACCAATTATTATTGCAAACTGGTGTTACTTAAGTTATGGAAATAATAAGCGTATATATATTTATCTTGGCTCGATGTATTCGAACTGGCTCGATCCATTTATAGTAGTCAAGTCTCGTCGAGCCCGTCGAGCCCGTCGAGTTACTTCCCTTATTCGACTAGCTCGAAACGCTAAGCCCCTTTTTTTCCATTAAATCCATCAAATTAATTACGTAAACCAAAACCTTTTATTGGAAATGTTTATATATTCTCCGACCGTTTGGCAATAAGTTAAGTCCTTAGGTTATAACACGATTTCCTCCCTTTTAGGATCTTTATTTTTAAAAATTAATTTATTTGTCGTATCGTCTAATAAATAACTTTTTTTCCTTTTTATCATTTTGTCCTATAACCTAACCATTATATTTAATCGAATTAAAAAATAACGATCTCGTCGTAAACGTAATAACGTTTTAATTCTATCGGAACGAATCGACCGTTTTAATTTTAACATATCCTTTAACTTTTTTTATTTTCGCTATAAATTTAAAAACGAAATTTATAAAATTTATTTTAATTCTGGAAAATGCTTTTATTATATTAAGTACATTAATTTATGTAACTTTTTTGGTTCTTCCGAATTAAAATATCGGAAGTTAATGGATAAAAAGGACCAATTAAAGCTTTAAAAACGTTTTACCGAAAAGGAATTATTTAAGGCCTAATAATATTTTAACGAACTATTTAATTATTTAGCCCAATTACGGAATTAAAAAAAGTTGCTACGAAAACGTAAGATCGAAATGTTACGTTAAGGAATTTAAGGTACGAAAGCGATAAAAAAAATTTAAACGTTTAAAACGGGAATAAAGGTAATTAAAAGCCGAAATAGTTACATCCGCGTAAGCCATTTTTCCTGCTAATTGGTTTAATATTAAAAGGACGGATTAAATGCCGTTAAATAACGTAAACTGGAATTTTAACCTTAATAACTCCGATATTATTAATAAAAGTTCCTTAAAAAATATTAGGCGTTCGTAAAATTTTTCGCGGGTTTCCAGATATTTTCGGAATTTAGGTAATTTTTCCATTTAATTAAATACTGGATAAATCCGTTTTATTTCCGTACATCCAGTATTTTTTCTGTTTCGTAAACTGATACGTTTTTTATAATTTCTTCTTTTTATCCTATATTAACTTTAATCGTATTTATTATTAATTCGAATAAGGAAATATAAAAAATTGGATAAAGTTTAACCCTCGGTAATAATTTTAATTCGTAATTACTTTCTAAAATTTTCTTAATAATTTTATATAAACCAATATATTTAAAATCAAGTTTTTTATTAAGTCGCTTAATTTAAACGTTTTTGGTAATTAAGTAAACTATCTTCCTTTCCGAAAAAGTTAATCCTTTTAACCTTTTTTAATTATAATATTTACTTATTTAATTACGTACGAATTTAAATTCTGTTTTTATTTCGGTATATAGTTACTTTAATTATTCTAATATTAAAATTACTTTAATATTAATTAATTTTTCGTATAAATCTTTATAAACTTTTAATATAAAACCAAAATTAACAGTTATTAATATCGTTTTAATACTTTCGTAATAATTAATATTATAAGTTAATTATATAACTAATAATTTTTCAACCCAATTATTTTGTTTATAATTAATATAATATTATAAATACGTTTTTAACGTCTAATTAATTTTTTCCGTTTATCCGTTTGTTTACGGTTTAAATATATTAAATAATTTATAATTTAATCCAAATTAAGTCATTAATTTTTACTAAAATTTTAAAATAAAGGTCATACCTTTATTTAATATAATTTCCGTTAAAAGTTTATAAATACCTAAAATATATCGAAAAAAAATATATACAAATTATTTTATATCGGTATTTTCGTTATAAAGTAAAAAATAAAAAAATTTTATAAATCGATTAACGATTACGAAAATGCTATCGTAATATGCTTTTATAAGTGGATCTTTTAATATAGGGAGCTTAATAATAAAGTTAAATATAATAAAATTTTATAATCGTTTTGCGATTAATAATAATTATAACTTTCCGTAAAGTTTATGTTATTATATTTTTACCCTAACGCAAATATTGTATTATTATATTACTTTTTATACGGTTAATTTCATTTTAAAAAAGTAATATATTTTTTGTAAACGTTTTAAGGTTTTATAAATCCCTAGGTATTTATGTAGTTAATATTTATATATATTTCGTATCAAATCCTTTTAAAGTTTTTTTGGTACCTAAATTTTATCTATTCGTTACTTTTCGGGTAAGTTATTATTATATTACTGTATACGTTAATATATATTAATTAAAATTTCTTTTATCGTGGTAATTCGTCGTTATCGCAAATATCCTTTAAATATTATATCGAAAATTATTTATTATATCTTAACCTTAGGTTCCTTTAAATTAGGTCGTTTATTAAATATATCTACTCTATTATTTTCTAATTCTTTGCGATAAATAATAACGTAATCGAATTCAAAAAGATATTTTACATAACGTAATTATTTTCCGATTAATTCTCGTATCGTAAAGAAATATATAATATTCTTATAATTTATATATACCTTGATTTAGTACATATTACCCTTAAAATAATATCTAAATTTCTTAAAAACGTTAACGATAGTTAGAAATTCCTTATTATATATAAAGTAATTTAACTTGGCTTTATATAACTTATAAAAGTAAAAAATAATAAGGTAAAGGTTTTCTTAATCGTCTCGATATTTAATTATTACTTTTAAGGCGTAATTCGAAACGTTGGTTTCTAATTTAATTAATTGCTTTAGGTCGTATATAATTAATACTGGTTCATTAATTAAGGCCTTTTTAATTTGCTAAAAAGCTTCCTATTTTTTTAATATTTATTTAAATTACTTTTCTTTCTTAATAAGCTTTATTAATAACATAACCATCCGGTTAAAATTACGTATAAACCTTTTATAATAATTAACGAATTTAAAAAATATTTATATCTTTTTAACGTTAATAAGTTATACCCATTCTTTAATTGTTGCAAACTTTTTGGGATTTATTTTAATATATCTAAGGGTAATAATATGTTTTAAGTATTTTACCTTTTAAATATAAAAAATACTCTTTTCGGCGTTAACCAAAAGATTAGCATTTTATAAAGCTTATAAAACTTTGTAAACATATTTTATATGTTTTTTTTTGGTTTTCGAATAAATTAGGATGTCGTCGAGGTAACATATAACAAAAATGTTCAAATATTCTCGTAATATATAATTAATTATTCGCTGGAAAGTTGCCGGTACGTTCGTAAGTTCAAAAGGCATAACAAAATATTCGAAAAGTCCGTATTTAATTTTGAAAGTTATTTTTTATTCGTTACCTGGCTTAATTCGTATTTGATTATATCCTTTCCTTAAGTTTAAAGATATAAATTATTAAGTTCCGTATAAGCGATCCTTTATTTCGGTAATTAATAATAATAAGATTTTATCCTTAATAATAATATCGTTAAACTATTTATAATCGATAACGAATTATAATTTTTTATTTTTCTTTGGTACGAAAAATATTAAGTATCCTGTTAATAATTTAGAACGTTATATATGGCCTTTTTTCAGCTTATTTTGGAAATAATCGCGTAATACCTTTAATTTTATCTGGTTTAGGTTATAAATGGAGTAAAAAGTAATCGTTTTGCCATTTTTAAAAACTATTTCGTGGTCCTATTCGTTATGGAATAATAATTTTGTTTTAAGTTTTTTTTAAAATAATCGTTTATACTTATAATATTCTGGTAATACTTTAACCATCCATTCTGGTAACTTTTTGGGTTTTAATAGTAAGTCGTTATTTATTTACCGAAATCGTATTTTAAGGTTTGTAATAATGCGCCATATTTTTCTAATATACTTTCTGTTTACTGCATATTTTATCTTTTTAAGTAATAAGGTTTTTGTCGTATCCTTATGCTTATATTCGTTAACCTTATTAATCGAATATTAAGATTTTTCGTTATCTATATTATACGTATCGGTAAAAAATGAAACGAAATTTACTTAACCAGTTTTTTAATTGATAGCTGGATTATATTGCTTTAACTATGGTAACCCGAAAATTATGTCGTAATCCTTTATTAAGATAATATCGAAATTAATAATTTATCTTTTTCCTTTAACGAAAGTTTTAAGGTAATTAATTTCGCATTTAACTTATCCGTTATCGTAACTAAATATCTAATTTTCGGCATTCTCGACTTCGTAAAAATTTTCCTTATTTCGTTATGGTAACTGTAACTTATTTATTATTTTTGGGGCGATGTAGTTTCCTTATATAGCTCCGCAGTTTATTATTGCAGTATATTTTTTTTTTTTAATTCGTACTTATATTATAATTAATTCTTTTTCTGCCGTTTTTATTACGTATAAAGCCTTTTTAAGGTATTACTGTTTACTTCCATTTTTTTTGCCAACTTAAAGCTTTTTTATAAATAACGTTAATCTTTTAAACTATTTTCGAATTTAATAATTCGTTTTAAAAGTTATTCGTTTAGTTTTTATAGCTGTTATAAATGTTTATCTTGTCGTTATAGTATAGTTTCCAAATAGGCAATTTACTTTTGGAAAGCTTTTTTAATAATATATTTTGGTTTTAAAACTTCGTTTTCGTAGGAAAAAAATAATTAAATTTTTTCCTAAAAGGCGCGTCGTTTTATTAGGTTTTCGGTAAACGTTAACTGGAACTGCAAGTCCGTAATTATTTTCTAGCAATATTTTTCTATTATCCTTTAAAGTAACTTTTTTTGCGTTTAATAATCGTATTAATTATAATAATAAAAAAGGTTCTTTATAAAATAATTTTTTCCTTTTAGCTAACTTTTAAATGCTGTTAATTAATTAATTTTATCCTAAGTTATTATTTTTCGTAAATATCGGTATTATTTTTAATTTTTCGGGTTGTTACTTATTTAATTGTTAAAATTAAAACCTTATCGCCATATTCGTATAATCCGTCGTACGATATATTTTTTATGGTTTTTATATATTTTGTATTAATATCGTTTGCAATTGACGGCGTAAAGTTTTCCGTACCAATCGGGCTTTCCTAAGCATAGGTTTTCGTTTTACTTTCGATATTTTTTGGTTTAAGCGTTAAATATTGCCTAATTATTTCTTTTTTATCGTCGTTATAATTAAGGAAGTAAATTGTATTCTTTAAGTTTCTTTTATCCCTTATGTTCTTAAAGTTATTTTATAAAAATAGGTTTGGTAAAAATAATTTTCTTAATTATTATTTAGGATAGCTTTTTGGTTTTTTTTAGCCTTTATTGTATTTTTGGTAAAAGGTTATAATTATTTCGGATACGAATTATATTAATCGCTTTTTTGTCGTTAGTTTCCTTCCGATATTAATTTTCGGAAGTTGGAATTTATTATCGTAATTATTTTTAGCTTTTATATTACCGTATAATATGTCCTTATTTTCCGTAATTATAACAGGTAATTAAACCCTTTTTAAATTAAATGGTTCTTAATTTTATAAGTTTTAAGTAAATTCCGTAAAAGATCGAAAATAAGTTACGTTTTTTTTTTTAATTAGCTTTAAGGTAACCTAACTTCGGAATAAAATATCCCTTTTTTTCTTATCGTTTTTTAAATTATCGATTATCAATTTTTACGGCCTCGGCGATGTATTTGTTAAAGTTTATGGTCCGGTTTTTCTTAATTAATTCGTCTTTAACATTTTTTTTTAATTCTTTATAAAATATATCGATTATAATGTTATTTTCGTCGTTTCCGTATCCGGCTTTAGTAATTAAACTTTTAAATATTACAGCATATTTAAACGTTAATCCTTTTTGTCGTAATTAAAAAAGTTTTTAGGTTACGTTTCGTTTTTCGTCCGGATTAACAAAATTATTTCGGAACTTATTTTCGAAATTAACATAATATTCAAAAACTTTCTTAATAATTTTTTCTTTATCGGATTTTTTAACTAGCAGGTAATTTCGTATAATAAGTTTAAACCAGTTTACGGCGTCTTTAATAAGGTAGGCTACCATAATAAGGATTTGATCTGGCGGATTTTTTAATCCTAAAAATCGAAAATACGCCTTAGCCTGGGTAAAAAATATCTGGACGTTTCCTTTTTTATCGTAAAGTTCGGGCTTTTTGGCTTTAATTTTGGCAATCGTTATAGTTAGTATTTCGACCTTAAATTAATTTTTAAATTATTTAACCTTATCCTTAAATCGGGTAACTTTTTCCTAAAGTTACTAAGTAACGTTATTTGCGGTATTGGTCGATATAATAACAATATTAAATATTGCTTAGAATTTAACGGTACTACTAAACAAAAACTTATAACGTATAACGGTTATAAGCTTAACTAATTATTAAACCTAGTCGTACGGTTTATATTAATAATAATATCGTAGGAATTTAAATAATAAAGAGATAATTACGTCTAGTAATAATAGATAACCGTAAATAATCTGGGTAATTAATTATTATTATAAGCTGGTATTATTTAAGCTATAAAAATAATAAACGTATATATATTTATTTTGGCTCGATATATTCGAACGAGCTCGATCCATCTATAATGGTCAAGTTTCGTCGAGCCCGTCGAGCCCGTCGAATCACTTCCCTTGCTCGACTAGCTCAAAGCGCCAAGCCCCTTTTTCTCCACTAAACCCATCGAGCCGGTTACGTAAGCCAAGACCTTTTATCGGAGATGTCCACACATTTTCCGACCGTTTGGCAATGGGCCAAGTCCCTGGGTTATAACAATTATTAAACATTTTCTTTTTAAAAACTTTAATTATAAACCTATATTACGATAGTACTTTCGTAATTATAAATCTATTTACGAGTTTCTATTTTCTATTATATATAAAAATTTTAATATAAAACGATTCCGATATATTGTCTTTAAATATATTGAATATATTTGTAAACTTTCAAATGAATTTATAATAAATAAAAATATAATTTTTATTTTAAAATTCTGGCAAAAATTAAGAACTTAATTCAAATTGGACTAAAACTTATTTACCGGAATTAAACCGTAAATAAACGGATAAACGGAGAATATTAACCAAACGTTAAAAATATATTTACGATATTGTATTAGCAAAAAATAAAATAAATGAATTAAAAGGTTATTAATTATATAATTGATTTATAAGACCAGCTATTACGAAAATAATAAAATAATCTTAATAATTAATAATTTTATTTTAAATTAAAATTTTATTTGTATACTAAAATTTTACTTATATATTAAAATCTTCTGAAAATTTACACGAAAAGTCAATTAACGTTTAAATCATCTTTTAAAAAAATAATTAGAATAATTATATGCCGAAATAAACATAAGCTTTGCAATAGTACGTAATTAAATAAATAAATATTATAACTAAAAAAAGTTGAAAAAGTTAATCTTTTCGGAAAAGAATATAATTTATTTAATTATTAAAAGTATTTGAATTAAACAACTTAATAAAAAACTTCTTTTTAAATATAGTAGTTTCTACGAAATTAGTAAACAGATTTTAGCAAATAATTCCGAATTAAAATTATTATTAAAAATTAAATTTGTTTAAATTTTTATATTTTCTATTCGAATTAATAACGGACCCGATTAAAGTTAATATAAAACGAAATAAAAATAATTCTATAAAAAATGTACCCGTTTATGAGGTAAAAAAAACTTTTAAATATACGGAAACAATACGAACTTACCTAGTACTTCATTAAATAAAACAATTACTTGAATTTTGAAAATATTTAAAAATTCGCAAAAAGTTTTATAAACGTTTAAGACTTTTTAAAAAAAGCTTTTATTAATACCGCCGGAATCGCCAAAATAAAATTTTAATTTAAGTTCTTTAACGATACTTAATCCATCTCTTTAATATTAAATTAATTAATAGAAAAGATATCCTCTGTAAATACGGTTATTTTAATTTTTAATTATTTTTATTTCCGTTTTAAAACGTTTAAATTTCTTTTATCTTTATACCTTAAACCTTCGACGTAATCTTTCGATTTTGCGTTTTCGTAATAACATTTTCTAATCTTATAACCGGATTAAACGATTAAATAATTTATTAGAATATTATTAAGCCTCAAATAATTTGTTTTCTATAAAACGTTTTTAATACATTAATCGGTTCTTTTTATTTCTTAATCTTCGATTTGTTTTTTCGAAAAACCCAAAACGATTATAAGGACAAATATATTTAATATAATATAACGTTTTATACGCGAGCAAAAGCAGCTCGACCACGAGCAGCTGACCGAGTATCTTAACAAATCGTCGGCGGCCACAAGTTCGCGGGCCAAATAAATTTGCGAGCCGTTTTTGTCAACATTTTAATTACTTACTTTTAATTGTTAATTTGTTAATACTAATAATATAAAACGTTTTATAAAGGAATCTAAGATAAATTTATTTATCTAGGCTAAAAAATAAAACCAAAAGTTAAGCTTTGAAAAGCTATATATTTTATATAATATTTCCGAATTTATTTTAAAAGCCGGATATTACGACTAATGCGCCCAAATCGATATTATTTTTCAAATAGAAAAATTAATGCCGACCGAAAAGAAATTTATTATCGAAAAAGTTTTTAACTTAAATACTTAAACGTTTCCTACCCAAATTTACTACGTTAAAAATATAACCAATATATTACTAACTTAACGCGTTATAAAACGCGTCAAAATTAATTAAACGTCAAACTTTATTAAACGGAAAAGGAATTTAAATAAATTTAAATCAGAAAATCGATTATTAACGGATTTTATATAAAAATTTAAAAACTTTTTATAAATAATTCGAACTTTCTCGCTTATAATCGTAAAATACGGTATTATAGAAAAGAATATTTATAATTACGACGAAATTAAATTTTTAATAAAACTCTTTATGATAACGGACATAATAATTATTAATACCGAGAAACGTAAAAAACGTAAATAAATATTAGAAAACTAAAAGCCAAATTATAATTATTCAAATTATTAATTTTTAAAATTAAATTATACCGTTATATATTATTATAACGAAAAGAAATTTAAAATTTTAATAGCGTAATAACGTATTACTAACAATCGATAAAAAATTATATTTAATTATAATAATCAATAAATAAATTAAATTTCGAGTGAATTAAATAATTTAATAAATATTGTTAGGGATTACGGAAGCAAAGATACGGATAACGGGGGAATAATGAATAATAGCAGTGTCTAACTTAATACTCTTTACGTATTACAAGTAGCTATGTATTGGATACGTATAACTATATAAAGGTATAAATCTTGATAATTATTTATTATCAGAAATTGCTGGAAACTAAAAGATATAAGTAGTCGGGGCGCCTATCAGGCGGGCCCAGATTATTGCAATCTCTAACAGGTCCCCCTTTTACGCCTGTAAGCAACCGCGTAACGCGCGGTTTTGTGCTAGGCACATAGCCAATTAGGCTGGGCTAAATACATCTAGTAAAAAATTAACGTTAACCTTTTAACTTTTATATGTATAAAATTAAACGCAAATTTTGTAAACCTTAACTGCCGATATAGGCATATATTACTTAAATTCTGTACAAAAAATATTTGACGAGATATTTAATAACCTTTGCCGTCTAATTAAAATGGCTGTTCCGAAATTTAGATTTCTTTAATAAAACCCTCGATGGTATCTAATCGGCGTTAGATGTCGGCCAATTCGTCGGGCATATTAGGTAAAAGTTTTTTGGTAACCTTAATTGCTGCGTTAACTTTATGTTTAATTTTTTAACGGTTTTTTCGATTTTGTTATTAATTTAGTTTTTAATAACGCGAAAGATAACGTTTGTATCGATAGGACTAGCGTTATTACCGTTAGGGGTGGCCTTTTTCTTAAGTTTTTTGTTAATAATGCGTATATTTTTTTAAAGTACGAAAATTGCGGAATGGGTAACGTTATCGGTGCTCGGTTAAACGTTATCCTTTTTGACGACAGGAATAACCTAATATAGTTCAAGTTATTTTATTTCCGCGAAATATTTTTTAATGTTACCGTTTAAATAACCCTTAAGGTCGTAATATTTAGTAATTAAGATGGCAGCTTTTGCTGGTATTTTACCGTCGTACGCCTTTTTTTTTCTAAAAAAGGTATACGCGTTTTACGCTATCTTTAACGGATCTTAAGTAAAGGTATTTAGCGAAAATTTTCGTACTTTTTTTGGCGGTAAATTTATCGATCTTTTTGGATATTTCGGTTATAAAACGGAAATCGTAATTATATTTTTTATAAGTACGGGCAAAATATATTTTTAGTTCGTTTTGGAATTCGGTCTTTTTATTTTTTTTCGTTGGGATTATCGTCGTTAATAGTAATAAGTTGCTTAGTTTTTACTTTTTTGGACGGAATGGTCGTTTTGGTAGGCGAAAAACGTTTTTTGTTTAGTTATTTCAGTTTTTAAGTTACTGTTACCGACTTTTTTGTTAGAGTAGTTTTTTTGATTGGTATTTGCATGGAGGAAGTGATGATATTATGGGTTTCCTTTATCGTATTTTTAAGTGCAAAATTGCCGTTAGTTGGATTTAATATTGTTCCGTTATTTTTATTATTTGCGCCGTTATAGCTGATCTTTTTAAGTTTAAATTAGTTAATAATTATGGGTAATAACTTTTTTACGTACTTGTTAAGATTTCTGTTAAATATGGCGCGGTTTTTAATAAAAAAGGCGGTTTTATCGGCCTTTTTAACGTAAGGGTTTTTGTCCGGATTTTTAAATAAGTTATTAATAAAGGTTTTTTGAGTACTGTAAACGTTTTTGCCGTTATTCTGGACGGCTTTTTCGCTAAAGGTTACCGTATATTAAATAACGGTTGCTTTGCCGATTACGTTATCTTAAGTTCCGATTTGGTTATTATATTAGATAGGGCGAAAGGTTAACTTAATAAGTTTAGCGGAAATATCGTTATCTTTTTTATTATAATCGTCCATTTTTTGTTCGTTATTAGCATTACCGTTAAATAAGTCGGCGTTTATCGAAGGGGTTATAAATAAGGGTTTATTATGGTAGTTGTTTTGTTCGTTATTTTAGGTGCTGGAAGTTTTTTGGGCTAAAGTGGTATTGTTAGCGGTTGTATCGTTTGTTATTGCGGGATTTTGGTTAGGTTGTTTGTTTTTGATAGTAGATTGGGCGGATTTTTTGTTAAGGGTAACTAAAAAATTGTGTAAGGTTATAAAGGATTACCGATTTGTATATAAAATACGGCAAATCGGTAATAAAGAAAAAAAGAGAAAAAAGGTAAAAAGTTACCTTTATATAGTTAAAAATTTTGAAACCGACGATATGCACTTTTTTAATAACGTAAAACTTTTTAAGGAAAGTATAAATAGTTATTTGCTATACGAAAGGTATAATTAAAATTTAGGTAAAAAACGTATAAAATTTAAAGTAAATATATAAAATACATAAAAAATATAATTAAAAATAGTTAAGTAATAAATATTCGGAATATTTAACGAATATAATAATATAAGTAAAAAATATATAATAAATAAAATTAATTATTTCTTATTAAGCTTTCCTTTTTTTATTAAAAAAGGATACGACCGTACATTTGTTATTTAACGCTTTAATATTATTAAGGCGGATGAAGTTCTTTTTTTTGGTATTCCGCCGGCTAATTAATCGGGTATTTTTTTTCGTACTCGATAATAACCTCGTTAGCTATAACGAAAAGGTTTTTTCTAGTACGCCATTTATCGTCTTTAATTATATAACCTATCTATCTAACAAGATATTTAACCGACGGGTTCTTTCTGTACTAGCGAATCCGACGATTTACGATACCGTCGATCTCCCACTTTTATACGTTAATATCTATAGCTATAGGGCCAGGCTTAAGTACGTCCCGTTCGAATAGGTTTTTTTTTTGCTTTAGCTTATATAGCTATGCTATTAAAATAACAGGGTAAACTTTTTAACTAATAAGGAAGTTTAATTTGTAAGCTTGCTATCTAATGCGTTCGAAAACCTTAAAAGGGCCGGTTCGGGTAAAGGATTATTTCCGTTTAGGTTAACTAGGTAAATAATAGCCTTAATATAACTTAAAGTATACCGTATCGTTTTTTTTAAATTCTGTCGGAATGTAACGGTTATCGTATTTCTTTTTAGCCAGCATATTAGCGAAGTTAATTAGCTATACGGCTTTTTAAACGTAATTTTTTTTATAACGTTTATTACGTTTTTTAAAATTACCGTTTTTTTTTCTCGTTTAATATATTTAACGTTAACTTTAATTAAAGCCAAATATTAATTCGTTTAAGGATCGTCCTACTATAACCGCCAGGAAAATATTTAAATAATATTATAAAGCAGGTATTATATTTATTTATAAAACGTCGGAGTTTATAATTATATGGAAACGTATAACGATCTCGACGGTTTAGGTTTTTTTTTTCCGATAATTTATCGGTTTATAAATAATATATAATCAAAAAAAGCAGCTTAATTTCCAGGACGTCGAAAATTTTATTCCATACGATAAAAGTAAACTTTAGATCCTTATCGTTAATTATTATTATAAAAAGTTCTTAATCGCAAAATTATAACATCCTTAATATTATTATTGTTTAATCCTTAGCCGTATATCGTATATTATTAGATATTAATAACGACTTTTTATTAACTTTATACGAAATAATATATAAGTTATCCAAAATGCTATATCCGGTTAATGTTTAGAAGGTATTTACGGACGTTACTTACGGTATATTCGTAATAAAGTTCATGATTATCGTATAATACGGTAACCTAACCGCCGGTAAGGGCGATAATTTTCCTAAAAGCTTAATTCGATCGGTCTATTTTTTTCGGCAAACTATATAAAAATAAAGGTATTTCGAGATTTTAAAGTACTTTTTTGCAAAATAAAAGTTGCGTAAGTTTTTTATTATGCGTTTTCTGCCGAAATAATATTTTTTGTTATGGATTAACCTTAATATATTTTTAACGTAAGTATAAAGGATATATAACCTTTTGTAACCGTTAAGCCTAACGTAATATAGAAGGTTATCCTGTAATTCAAATAATTAATATTATCATTTTTTGCGCTTGTTAATTTCCATTTTTTGTAATATTTAATAAATATGCTTGTATTAGTAATCCGTAACGTATTTTTTGATAATATAAGCTTTAAACTTATTATTAAAAATAAAGGTAATTTAAATAAAGGTATCCTTTTTTGTTAGGAAATATTAAACGTCAATATCGTTTTATATATAATTTAATTTATTAAACTCGTTTCGTTTAAATATTTTTTGGTCCGAAATTACTATAAGTAAGTAAAATAACGTATTTGATATTATATTAAGTTTTTTGGGAATATAGTATATTTTTAATTAAAATTGTAATAAATAATTAACGGCGTTAATTAATTTAAGGTTAACTTTATTAAGGTTTATAATGGTTAAAGATATTTAAATAACGATTTTTTTAGTAAAAGCGTAATCGGTAAAAACCTTAACCGGGAATCGGCTAAATTAAATAAATTTTCGTAACTTTTTATACCTTTATATTAAGGTAGTTACCTTTTTTTTTTATAAATCCGTATTTTTTTTCGCGTTAAAAGTTAATTTAAATATAAAAAAAATAGGCTTAATTTTCGTTTTAGGTATATCTTTGTTAGGAATAACTTAGCCGTTTTATTTGTCGGTTAGCTAGAAAACCATAATATTATACGCCTTTTTGTACGCGTTTATTTTAACGAAAAAAGGTTTATTTTTTTGGTAGTGGTAAGTAACGTATTAAATATATAAATAGTTTTAAAGTTATTTTTATATCTTTATTTTTTCGACCGTAAATATAAATTTAACTTTAAAAGTATATATTTATTTTACCTGCTTTAATATTTTGGTAAATAAAATTTTTAAATTTTTAAATTTTATTAATAACTTAATTTTTCGTTGCTTAAAAGGTACGGCTTTAACTCTAAATTATATAATTCCTTTATGCAGCCAGGTTGTTATACCTAAATAAATTTCTAAAACGTCGAACGTATTAAAAAAAGCAAGCTTTTTAAAAATATTAATACGGTTATCCGTTTTGGATATTCCGTTTCCGTTAACGTTATAACTTAATAAATAAATTAAAGGAAAGTTAAAAAAGGTTTTTTTCCGTATTAATATAAATCCGTACTTTATTAAATATATTTAATACGATACGTAAATATTTTAAATGTTTTTTAATATTTGTATTAAAGATAACCATATTATTAATATATGTACGTATAAAGTGTTTATATAAAAGAAATTGCTTGTTTATAAATTGTTAGCCGAAAGTGGTAAAGTTACAAAGTTTTATTAATGTAACGTTAAACCTTTTTAATTTTCGGGAATTAATAATTATTATACGGTTTTGGTATTTCGTACGTATTAATAATTGAAAAAAAAAACTAAATACGTCGAAGGAACTAAATTATATTTTGCTAGCTATATCGTCCATAATATTTTTTTAATTATGTAAAAGGTATATATCGAAGATAGTTATTTTATTTAAAAGTTTAAGGTCGATTATTACGTAAGCTTTTTGTTATTTAATATCTAATTCTTTTTATATAATAAAAACTGGAATTATTATAAAAGTAAATTTAGACTTAAAAAATATTTTTCTTTAGGCATAAAATTAATCGTATTTCGTATTAAAAAACTGGCGGTTTTTAACGTTTAATAGGTATATTTTAACCGGTTTTAACTATTTTTGTTAACCTTTTACAAAATCGATACATATTTTATATTTTTCGAGTATAAATACGACGTTTCTATTTTTAAATATATTAAAGCTGTCGATTAAGTAACGTATTTTGTTGCTAATTATAAGGTTATTATAGGCGATAATTATTCCGGCCTTGGATTTAATAAACGGAACGTTTATTAACTTCGTAATACCTTATAAAAAAATATATAGGTCCGTATTTAAACGTTTGGTTATTTTTACGTTTTTATCGCTTTATAGTATTAAAAGGTAAGCCTTTTCGATCGTTTTGGCCTATTCGTTTTAGGTTATACCGGTTTTCCAATATTAATCGATATTATGTTAATTAGTTAACTGGGCTTTTTCGTTACCATCGTAATTATATATAGTATCGATTTTTTCGTTTTTTTTTAATTACGAAAGGTTATATTTTAATATTATAAAGGATACCCTTTTTTAAGCTAAACTTATTAATAATAAGGTTAAACGCGTTTAAATGGTCCGTTATTATATATAAAGGTTATATTATACGGTTTTTTTTATCCATCGGTTTAGGCAAATCGGCGTAATTTACGTTAATAAAAATCGTAATTATAGCAAAAATTATTACTATATAAATAATTATAACCTTTCGTCAGATAAGCTTTAAAGGTATTATTTTAAAAATTTCTCCCTTTATTTCCATATTAAAAACTAATTAAAAAATATAATTTTTTTTAACGAAATTAATCTTGATACCGTATTAAAATAAGAATTTAATGCTTAATAATATTTTTGGCCTGAGGCCGTCGATTACGTTAACTTTAACAATAAAATAACCGTTAATTTACGTATTTTTAATTTATTCTTACATATAAAAATCGAATTCGACCTGGATATTAATAAAGGTTTTTGAGTTAATATTTTTAACGTAAATAAGGTCCATTTTGGAAAACTTAAGGTTTTTGGCCTAGGTAATTATCCATTCTCGGTCGACAAGAATTAAAAAGCTACCTATATCTATATAGATATCAACTGGTCGTACGTTAACGTTGGCTTTAATACCTACCTTCAAGTATAATATCTTTCGCTATATATAATTTCTTAAAGCTGGCCTTAGGTCGAACTTAATTATTTGTTTATCGTTAAGGACAAGATATACGGTTCCATTAACGTTAACAGCCTTTAAAACGGACGTAAAAAAATCCATTAATCGGATCGTTTTAAATATTACTTACTTTTTAATTAAATATTTTTTTTAGGTATAAAAATTAAAAAAAGCGGCCGTACCGTATATAGTATTATACCGTTTACATAAATAGCTCGTCTTTTTTTTAATACTTTTAATATTTAACGTTTCGTTAAACTTTTTAAGATATACGAAATAAATATTATCGATAATATCTTTTTCGAAATATATTTAGCCTTTTTTATAATTAAGCTTTAATTCGGCTTTACCTTTTTTAAAACAAATATAACCGTTAACCTATAAAGCAAATTAATAATCCTTAACATTTTTTTTATACTTTTATACGAACTTTTCGTTAAGAAACGTATAAATCTTATCTTAACGTTAAATCCTTTGGCCAAATTTGCGGTACCATCCGAAACGTCGTTAAAAGGTTCCGCGGTCCGGATAATTCGAAGGTTCCTTACGTTTAAAACGTTAAAGAAAACGCGATTTTTTACGTTATTATCCCTATTCTTATTAGCTTCCTAAATAACCGCGGGGGCTTAAATTATACGAACGGAATCCGGATAATTCTTGGTTACGTTATAAAGATTTATAACGTTAAAATCGCCGGTTATCGCGGTTATAATTTATCCAGTTAACCGTATTATTTTAGCTATCCGTATTATTATATACGTTGCTTTATAAAATAATAATAACTTTCGGCATATCGTTTAGTTTAGCCTTTTTGGATTTTATTTTATCGTTAACCTTATTTAAATATAAAATAATAATATCTTATTTTTTAAGTTAAGGATATAATATCCGAAATTCCGGATATAAATTTTGGTATAGATACGTATATAGCTGGAAATCGGTTATATCTTTTTATAATTTTACGTACCTAAATAACTCCATAACGTAAATTTTAATTAATCTCCTTTTTTTATTATCTTTAAAAATATACCGGTTTTAGGTTAATTATATCTAAACTTTTTTTAACTTAACCCCGAATTATTTTAATACGGCGTTTAAAAAAATCGATAAACGTACCCGAAGGTAGTATTTATTTTTTTCGAAAAGCTATTGCTTTTATTAAGCTAAAACTTTTTTACGAAATAAGGTTTAAATTTTTTTAAAAATAACGGATTTTCGGTCGGCTATACTAACTTTCCTTTATATTTTTGGCCTAAAGGTATACGTTACGGTAATATACCTATTTTTAATTATAAAAGATATTTAAGCCGTTATGTTTAAATTTTTTAGCGTCGGGTTAAAATAATTTAGCGTTAATTACGCGAATTTTATATAATTCTGTAAATTCTCTAATTAGAATTTAGCCGCGTATAACGGGCGTTACGCCTTAATTAACGCGAAATTTTTTCGCTTCCTTAAAAAGATAGGTAAAAGTTCGTATTATACCGTCGTCCTTATTTATAGGTATAAATAAATCGGGTTTATCGTTTTAATTAGTCCCTTAATCCGATAATCCGGGGTTTCCTGGCGGAAAGGTTAATATATTTTCCTGGTTAAGAATTAGATTAGCCGGAATCTTTTTTAGGGTCCGGAACTTCTGGAACTTTAGTTCGGTTATCGGTACGGGTATTAATTTTAGCTTTCGAAACTTTAACTTTTAAGGTTTTAATTCTTAAGATTCTGGTTTTATTCCTATTACTGTTATAATAATTACCTTTATTAATTTTTCTGGAATATCTGGCTGTATTTATAATTTTCTTTTCAAATAGAAATCGTTAAATTTTTTTAATTTATCGCAAAAAACTTTAATATAATTATAAACTTATTTAAATTATTAATCGAAAAGTTTATTAAGTTAGTTCTAATATTTTAAAACGTAACGGGATATAATACTTTAATAATAATTATACCGTAAAAGTTATTAAGTATAACGTTTAGGTAAAAGGTTTTTTTTAAAGTTTGTAAAATATTTAAATATTTTCGTTAGACGATAAGGTTATCGGGATACTTAACGATATAAGTATGGACTTTTTGTATTTTCTCGAATTTTTCTTTTATAAATATGATTAAAAGTATTAAGTTTGTTATTAAGTATTATTTATAGCTCCCTTTTAGGTAGGCGGAAAGTAATAAGATAAAAAAAAAATTAGTTTAAAACTTAAGTAATAGGCACCATTTGTTAAGGATTACGAAAGCAAAGATACGAATAAAGGGGGAATAATGAATAATAGCAGTGTCTAACTTAATACTTTTTACGTATCATAAGTAACCATGCATTGGATACGTATAACTATATAAAGGTATAAGTCTTAATAATCGTTTACTATCAGAAACTGCTGGGGACTAAAAGATATAAGTAGTCGGGGCGCCTATCAGGCGGGCCCAGACTATTGCAATCCTTAACAAATATATAGGGATACATATAAAAGGTTTAAATCGTTTCCTTATTTTCGACGGTTACAAAAATTATTATTCAATAAAATTCGAAAAATACTGCGTAAATTACGATATCATTACATGTTATATATCCGCGTATTTTTTATATCAGCTTTAACCTTTTAACGTATTTTATTTTTCTGTTTTATAACGTATTTATATATAATATATCGAAAATTTCATACAACGTTATTATATTTATATTACTTAAAAAGGTTTTTTCGCCGGCTTTTATAATACGTTGCAAGTTATTATTACGTCTAATAATATTAAATCTGGATTCCCAAAAGCTTGTTTTATTTTATCCGATTTTAATAACGTTTTTCCGAATTTAAAAATTTCTTTAATTATACTTATACCGACGGTCTCTTTTTTAACCTCCGCCGCTTTTATTTTACCTTCCGCAAAAAAATTTAAAAATATTCGTAAAGTAACGAAATAAAAACAATATTTGTAAAAGAAATTAAGAGTTATTAAAGTAATTCGTTAATAAAAATATTTAAAGCGGCTAATGTTATAATAAAATATTATATATTACTATTAGATAAAGCCACTTTTTTTCGGAAAAAAAACGTCCAATTATACGAAACGAACTATATTTTAAATAAACGTTACAAAATTAAAAATAAACGTTTTTGAAAAGAAAAAAATATTTACTATATAAGAAGAATAAGTTTTTCTAGCTTAAAAAAAGGGGGTAATAAAAAAATACTATTAATAATAACGGAAAAGGGTGATCGTAAAAGATTAAAATTAAAAAACGGAAATATGGCGTTTACGGCAAGCTTAGATATAAAATGCGTATTTATATAAAAGTTATAAATACGTTTAACGAAAAAGAATCCGATTAATTTAAACTAATGCGATATATTATTATTAAGTTATTTAAATTTGTTGAGGTAAGGTGCTAAAAAACGGCTCGCGAGCTTGTGTAGCTCGCGGGCTTGTGTAAAACGTTAAATGTTTTTTAAAATTAAAATAAACTTTATAAATTTCGTTATTAAACTTATAACGAAAAGAATATTAAAGATATATCAAAATTATAACGGTCGATTTATTTTAATAAAATTAAAATGTTATTACGTTTACGACGAAATTGTTACTTTTCAAGTCGATTAAACATAATAATGAAATTTGAACACAAAATAATAAAAAGAAAAAAAGATTACTTATTAAATAATAAAATAAAGAAATTAATTTGTAAAGAAAATAATTTTTAAAAATCTTATTACAATTAAAGAACTTAACCCTTTACGAAACGGTCGCAAAATATATAAATAATTTCGATAAAAAGTGTTAATTTACGTAACCGATTCGAAAAGGTTTAATGGAAAAATAAAACTTAGCATTTCGAGTTAATCGAATAAAGGAAATAATTTAACGGGTTCGACAAAACTTAACTATTATAAATAAATAGAACCAGTTTTAATATTTCGAAGTAAAATATATATATATATATACGTTTATTATTTCTATAGCTTAAATAAGATCAACTTATAATAATAATTAACTACCTAATTTACCTGCGATTATTTGCTATTATTAAACGTAACTATCATCTTATTACTTAAATTCCCACGATATCACTGCTAACATAAACCGTATAACTAGGTTTAATACTTGGTTAAGCTTATAGCCATTACATAATCTGTATAAAGCTTCAAATAAATATAAAATAACTTTCAATTTTCGATATTTTAATAATATTTTTATGTAAATGTTTAGTTTTAATTTTATATTAACAAAAATATTAATGATACCGTATCATATTAATTGTAAATTAAATTGCGTAATTATCGTAATAAAAGTTCGGAGAATGCTTTTAGCAAAAATATAAATATTAATATTTTATGTTATTAAATATATTTTATACATTAAAGTTATTAAATTTACTAAATTTATAAATATATATATATAAAGATTATAGATTTCTTTTTATATCGGTTTAAATAGATAGAAATATAGATAGTAAGAAAGTTCAAAGAATAAAAGAAAATTTTAATTTTAACTAGATTGTTTTAGCAAGCTTTCGAATGCATTATTATGAAAAGGCTTAAAGCTAATAATATTTTTGAAAAGTCTGTATTTTTTGGATTTCTATTCGAAATTTAAATTGTCGTTGAACATATAATGATTTTGACGATTCGTATAAAGAAATGACGGCGTGTTAAGAATATAGCTTATTAATAAAGTAGTCGTCTTTTTTATAGTTTCGTAATAATATAATGTCTCCTTTTATATACTTTATATTAAAAGTTATTCGTTTTTATTTTACTAGAATTTTAAAGGCGTTTAAAGCTTTTTAAAAGTTTATAGCTGTAATAATAAATGATAACATCTTTATATTATTTTGTAACACGTTCGAACGTTAGATTAGCTTTAATATCGTTAATAACAACTTCGAATTTCAGTTTCATTATCAAATCGCTATATTAGGTAAAGAATCCAAATATTAAAAAGGTTTTTTCTTTTCTTTTACATAGGAAAAGCTTATGGAAATAACCAATTTCTCATTGGGCGTCCTTAGGATAGGTAGGGTCGGAGCAGCTATACAGGGCACGGCCGGCAGCACCATGGCAGGTAATGGCATAGCAACACGGAATCACATAATTATACAGGTTCGTATCTAGGGACGAAAATAAGTGTAAAGACTAAGCAACAAGGCGAAAAGGTCATGTTCGTATATCTTCGTTACTAAGCCTAGGGTAAGATAGGCTGCTTTGTTTCCATCGCCGGCGCTAACATTGGAAACCAACCTATTTAGGATTCCCAATATTATGCCTCGCTTGTTCCAGTCTTCACAGTTGGCCATTAATCTCGAAAAACTTCGAGTCTTGCCCTCCCTGTCATCAACGTCCACAGCCACGTTGCATCCACAACAAGCACATCGAGAAAGCTAAACACTAAACTCCCACCGAAAACAAGGCTGTGATAAGTCCACGCATTAGTGGCATCAAGGTCCTTGACCTGACACACAACAGCCCACGGCAGAACATACAGCAAGTTACTGACTAGACTTTGGTAAAGATACCACTTTGGCCGCGTGGCAAGAAGCACAGTGGCAAGCTGTGTCGACGCAGCGTAGAAGACGTAGCACCAGTCGATAGTCCGCCACATGTACGCCGTCACCTCTGCGACATCATCAGAACCGCTGAGGTATCTGGCAAAAGATCTGGCGCCCCAGATGGAGAGAAAGATGGCGAGCGGGATCTCGACGACTAGTGCCAGGGTCAGGGAAATCAGAGCTGGTTTGACGATGCGAAACATAGTCTTGAAAGTGGCATGTCCCGGATTGCGCGTGTTCGTGCCAATTTCGCGGCGCCAGGAACCCCATCGGTGGCCTACGAACGCGAGCGCTGTGGCCTCGAGTGAGTAGACTGGGACCATGACCAGGCCCCAGCGGATCGTGTTGAAGATGCCCCAGGCGGTTGCGTACGTTGAGCCCATGGAGACAATGTTGCTGACGAGCCAGAGATACAGTGCGTTGCGGATAGCCGATTCGGTTAGCGTGATGAGCCCGGGCCGCAGGATAACGCTTAAGGCTCGGAGGCTGGGGCTTGTCTTGCTGTCCTCGTTTCGGGGGTTCCGGTAAGCCTTCCAACTTGTGGTCCACAGAAAATACCCCAACCCCACAAACGCAGCAGTCATGTTGCACGCCAGCTGGATGCCAGCCTGCATGTTGATGCTCGGCTGGTGACTGCCCAGATGGAACCACGAGATGAGGAGCATATCGAGCACGATATTGACCGCAAACTTGGTCATACTTATAACAAACGGAACATCGGGCTTATCCAGCGCCCTCGTCGCCGCCGCAACAGCTGTTTCTAAGGCCGAGCTGAGCGCGGAAAACGCGCTAATCCGGACGTAAGTCAGACTTACATCCCGCACTTCCCCGGGCACAAATGCCCTAGCAAAAGTCCTGGCGCCACAGAGAAAGGCGATACTCATGATCAGCCCGAGGACGGATTGGAACAAGATAAGTGTGTGCGTGAGGGAGAGCCGCTGTGTCAGCGAGCGTGACGACTTGTCGCCGATGATATTCCAGGCTGCGCGCGGGAGGCCTTCGTTTAGGACTTCCGCTACCACCCCGATGTAGGTGTATACGTCTGTCGTTACGACGAGCGAGGAGTCGATGCTTGCCACCCAGAGTTTGGAGAGGGTGCCGTAGAGTGCGGGCAGAAAGAACGCGGCGATGTTGAAGAGCAGTGCCCCGGGGTAGTGGGCGCGGAGTCGCTTGGATCTACTGTTCGTGTCGTTGTTGGACTCGTAAGAGGGTTGTGGCTCACGCTCGCTGGCGGTGCGGTCTTCATCTTGAGGCACCATGGCATATCGATGGCGGAAGTGCTGCAGGTTTGAAGCTAGCATTTTGGTTATCACCAGAATCGCCTTCCTTAAATAATGGTTAAAACGAGCACAAGGCCGGGTGCAGGCGCGCTGCACCTCTGTGCTCGTGACCCCACCATTGTTTTGCACCCAGAAATCTGAGCTCTCCAATTGCCCGATGCGTCTACCCGCATCGACTAGTCTACTCCAAGCTTCATTCAATCTGCGTTTGCTTCCAGGACCAGATCCCTACATCACAGCCTAAGGATGACTGTCAACGACTACAACGACGCCTATACCTCGCTGTTCTCAGCCCACGATCAAAGGCAAGATCTAGGGGAGATTCGATGCCGCCGAGCTCGAGCGAGCCGTCAAACAAATCCTGACTAAGCAGTGCCTCGGTGAGGATGCACCGCCTAATAATTCTCCCGACGCGTCTTCCAAGGTTGTAGGTTTACATCAGCTTCTCGGCTTGCGCCACGCCAATCCATTAGCCTCGTCTGCACGACGAGCAAACAGGTCGCCGACGCCGTCTGCCTAACGAGCTACCGATCTACCCGCGGCGGCACACACCTATTCGATTCTACGACAATATGGCAGGCCTGCCACGCCACGTCCGCCGCCATGTCCTTCTTCGACCCGATTGCCATAGGGCCCGTTGGCAAGGAATTGGTCGACGGCGCGATGTGAGCGAATAACCCCGTCTAAGCGGTTGGACCCAGGCCCAGGACGTGTGATTTGGTTGAGACATTTGGCTGTGGGATTTGACTGTGGCGTTTTGCTGTGGCATTGGCGACTAACCTTTGGCTGTGGCATTTGGCTGAGATATTTGACTGGTCGCCGTGCCACTCGTTCCGGGGTCTGCTTATATATCCCCGACTTTCCCTATTCAGGCAGATATTAGCGAGGGTATCTACGGTGGGGGGGAGGGGACATTTACCTATACTAGACCCACCACTTCCCCACCCAAAAAATACCTCGAACTTACCTGTCAGGTAATTGACAAAAAAAATGAGCCACCCTATTCCGGCTATATCTTTATTTTCCTGAGTGCCTTGATAATTACCTCAGCTAGCTCAGGCCTCCCTGGCTCGATCTCCAAATGTACTGCTGTATCACGCTAAAACTAGCCAATCAAATCCCATATCACCGTAACGAGCCAACGAGGCCTGAGTTAAAGTTGCAGAAAAAAGGGTCCGCGCGGCGCTCTTTTAATAAGATCATAATTTTTTTCCAATCTAATATATTTATTGATTTGAATATATTGGAAGAAATTGGCACTAAACTCAATGAAATCCGATAAATCTTGTTAAGAATTATATGGTACTCTAAGAGCTGCAGAGTTGGCAGACCTATATTATTATATAAGGCTTTTAAAAGACTCTACGAAAATCTAAATTCTTAAAGGTTTTTAAAAGCATTTTCTGCGATATAAAAAAGAACATTTTCAAGCCGTATAAAACTTTTTTTCCTCAATTTTAAAGGCATTTTTATAAAAAGAAGTTTTCTAAAATAATTATAAATAAAGTCGTTAATTGCATTTAATTAAGTAAACTTTAAATCGAATTTAATAATTATCATAGAAATTAACCGTAACGTTATTTTTAATAACTTTATAAAAATTTTTATATCTTTTTAACTTCATTTATAATTTTAAAACGTTTTATATTTATTAAATTATAAATAAATTATTTTATAACTTTTAATTAATTTTATAATAAAAAATTCTTTAAGATTTAAAAAAGTTATACGTTTAAAGATAAATTACTTACGTTACGTAAAGGTACCACTTTATTAAATAATTTTATAATTTACGTATATTTTTAACTAATTCTGTTAAATTCTTTCGATATAAAAAAACCTTTTTCCGGTAGTATATCTTTTTATTTAAAACCTGGCAATCTTATAATTTCGAAAATTATAAATATTTCCTTTTTTTATAAAATCTAAAAGCTATTTTTATATTATAAATTTCTTTTAACTTATTAACCAAATTATTTAACTATTAAGTTAACCTAATTAACTTCCGTGATCTTTTTACGAGCTTAAATAATTTTAAGAAATGATTTTAACTTATATTTTTGTATTTATTTTTTATTTTATAATAATTTCGGTTTAAACGTTTTCGTTTTCAGATTGCTATTTAATTTAAAAAACGTTCACTTTATTTTTATATTTATTCTTTATGTCCGAAATGGCTTTTTTAAGCATTATTTTATTAACTGTTAATTTTTTAAGTTATTATATTTTTGCAGTTAAGCTTTAAAATTTCAACTATTGTTTCCGAAACTTTTCCCGTATTTTTCCTTTTAAAAATTGTATTTTATAAAAGATTATATTTTTAGTTGTAATTATTTTGTCGATTATTAATATATATATCTTATATATAAATATAAAGTTATACGTTATAAAATATCCTATAGAAATTTTAAAATCGTCCTTACATAATTTGCTAAATTTATTATTTCGGTTAAACTTTAATACGTAATATGTATAACAGTAAAATTTATATAAATTTATTAAAATACTTTTTTAATTTAACATTTATTTCTTTTTAGTTAAATAGATATATATAACTTTATATAACGCTCTTTATTTAAAAGTGATTTTTAATGTTTTATTATAAAAAGAACGTATATAATTAACGCACTTTGTTTATAAATGATACGGTAATTTAGATTTAATTTTTATAGCGCGTATTATTTTATTATTATGGCTTTCGAATATTTTGCATCTTTATTTTAAGTATGCGTATATAAAATAGAAAATTCGCCAGGAGTTTTTTTTAAACGTAATTATTTTATAAACAACAAATAAACAAATGCTATACTTTTCGAATATAGTTAATACGGAATTTAAAATAATTTCTATTTTAATTTGCATAATTTTTTAAAATATATTAATTTTTTTATGACGTAAAAATATATTATAACTTTATATAAAACTTTATAAAAAGTCGTTAATATTGCTTTATATTTATGTACTTTTTTTAAAAGGATTTTTTTAATTTATACGTATTGTTAAAAAGACTTTATAGCTTTAAGATTTAACTTTTTTCATAACAAGATTTCCTTTATTTTCGTTAAGGTTTATACCAGATATTTAATTCTTTTAAGTTTTTTTAATAATATTCCGCAATAATAATTAAATAAAAACTTTAAATATTTAGCCCGTAATAACTTATTTTTAAATACTGAATTGGGACGGGGAGATTCGGTCCTGATCAGTGCATAATCGAAGAGCGTGTTACGAGTGAGCCCAGGGTTCAAGAGATAATGAAGGCAACGCAAACTGTATTCTGGTGTTGAGACCAGTCCGAAAGCATGACTATGAATGATGAGTGGTGAGTGGTGTTCTCGGGGTTATTTAAAATACTTTAATAATAACTTTTCTCTTTATAAAGTTTATACCAAATAATGTTATAGTAAAAGTTTTAATAATAAATCATTTTTTACATTAAAATTTTTTATATGTAAACTTTTTATATATATTATAGCATTTTTATAGTTTAATATCGTTATATTAATATTGCTTATTAAAATAAAGTTTTTGTTTAATACCTTGATAAATATTTTAAAATATATTAACTTTTAAAATATTTGATAAAACTTTATATATTTAATTTATCTGATCTCTTTAATATATATTTGTTTTATACGTTAAATAATTTATAAAGTATGCTATTTATACATCCTTTTACTATTTTCTTTATCTTATACGTCAATTATAATCATTTTTAATTTAATATAAATTCGAAATTTTTAAAGGTTTTTTTTATCGTTTTAAGCATTTTATAGAATTTAATATTGGAGATTATCTTTTCATTAAATATTCTTTTATTTTCTTTAAAAACATCTCGTTTTTAAAATATTATTGCTGTATTTATAAGTTAATTTGGTATATTTTTCCGTTTTATACGTTCGATAACTTCTTTTATAAAAGAATTATAATTTTCAAATGTTCAAATAAATTCTGATTTATTTATGAAATATATTTAACTACGACACATTTTTTATAAGTTTATCATTCTTTATAATAAAAATTTATTTCCGAAAGTTTTAACGTAAATTTCTTTTTTTATATATATAACTTTAATAAATATCTTTATTTTCTTTCTATTTTAAAAAGATATTTATTAACGTATAGGTCTTTTTATTAACGCTTCTAATAAATAATGTCTTAATTTTATGTTTAAGTATAATTAACCGCTGTTAATTTCCATATTACGTTTTTAATATCGTTATTATATTCGTAAAAATATTTATAAAACCCTTTCTAAATTAACGTATTTTTTTTTACAAAGAATCCTCCGATATTTAAATTTTGTAAACTTTATTATTGTTATGACCCAAGGACTTGGCCCATTGCCAAACGGTCGGAGGATGTGTGGACATCTCCGATAAAGGGTCTTGGCTCACGTGACCGGCTCGATGGGTTTAGTGGAGAAAAAGGGGCTTGGCGCTTCGAGCCAGTCGAGCAAGGGAAGTGACTCGACGGGCTCGACGGGCTCGACGAGACTTGACCACTGTGGATGGATCGAGCCAGTTCGAGTACATCGAGCCAAGACAAATATATATACGCTCATTATTTCCATAGCTTAGATAGCACCAGCTTGCAATGACAATTGGTTACCCAGATCACCTACGGTTATC
>QJOA01000280.1:0-77997 GCA_004155915.1 Monosporascus sp. CRB-9-2 | reverse complement strand
ACCACCACACAGTAACCGCCGCCAAGAACAATGTCATCCGAACGCATTCGGGGCAAGGCGACCAGGATCCTGGTCCTGAATCCCAACTCCTCGCAGTCCATGACGGACGGCATGCGAGCTGCCGTCGGCGACCCGGGCCTCGGCCTGCCCTACTCGACCGAGATCCACGCCTATACGGCGCCCCCGGCCGCCCCCGCGAGCATCAACGACGCCGCCGACATCGCCCGGAGCACCGAGGTCGTGCTGGCTGATTTGCAGTCCGAGGACCGGGATCCCGGCGAACGCCCCAGCGCCTACGACGGCATCCTCGTCGCCTGCTACAGCGTGCACCCGCTTGTCCGGGAGCTGCGGAGCAGCAGGTGCGCCGTGACGGGCATCTTCGAGGCGAGCGTCCTGACGGCGCTCTCGCTGCTGCCTGCTCCCTGGTCGCTCTCATCCTCTTCCTCCCCTCCCGATAACGACGAACAGCAGCAGCAGCAATGGGGCATCGTGACAACGGGCAAGTTCTGGGAGGAGCACCTGACTGCCGGCGTACAGGCGTTCCTGGGCACCTCCTCCGACGCCAGGCGGGACCCGAGTTCCCGCTTCGCAGGTGTCGAATCTACGGGTCTAAATGCCTCCGATTTCCACAACGGTGTTTCGCCCGAGGTGGTACGTGAGAAGCTAAAGAGAGCCACGAAAAGGCTGTTAAAGGGAGGACGGACGACCGTCATCGTCATGGGGTGCGCGGGCATGGCCGGGCTCGAGGAGATCATACGCAGCGCCGCGGCCGAGGAGGTCGGGGAGCGCTTCGCGTACGACGAGCTGCACGTCCTAGACGGCGTGAGGGCGGGCATCATGCAGCTTGAAATTATGATCAAACAACAGAGGTTACGTGGGCAGCGCCGATGAACGGCAGGAGAGCGAGCACAAGAGGAATAGAACAAGAGACATGCTAATTCCGTATTGCGTCTTTCAAAGTGAACCACACATAAGTGACACAAAGACCGTTCCACCTATCCAACCAGCAACCTTTTCTAGGTGCCTAATCTAATCGATGCGTCGTGTCCTTCCCCATACTTCATCAGCATCCTTCTTCCCCTTCGACTCCGGCACCCGCCAGAGCACGAACAGTCCGCACAGGGCCGCCAACGCGGCGAATATAAAGTAGACCCAACCGGCGCCCCCGAGGCGCTCGTTCAGCGCCACATTGATGATCGGGAAGAACTGCGCTACGAGGAAAGTAGCAATATAGTTAGCCCCCAGGCACCAGGACTGCGTGGCTCCGACGGCCTCCTGGCCAACCAGCTCCGAGGCGAGGATGAACGGCACCGGTCCCAGTCCGACGGCGAAGAACGCCACGAACAGCAAGACCATGACGGCCGAGAGGATTTTGGCGCCGAACATGATGGACAGGGCCAGACCAAGAGAGCTGGTGCCCTGTCCCACGATCGAGATGAGGAGACACGACTTGCGACCGAGCTTGTCCGGTAATGGCGAGCATGCAAGCGTAGTGATCAGGTTAATGGCAGAGACGATAATGGTCAACAGCGCGGAGCTAATGGGGAGGAGATCCCGCAGCAAAGAGACCGAGTACATGACGATGGAATTGATACCGCACAACTGCTGTGAAACCATGACTCCCACGCAAGCCAAGATCGCCGGGCGGTAGAAGGGGTCACGGACGACTTCGAAGAAGCCGAGGTTTCGGTCGGCCTTCCCACCGCTCGGCTTGTTGCCTCCCGCCGCCGCCCTAGGGCTCGAATCCCCTGGTGCAGCCTGCCGGGAATCACCAAGCAGCGCCTCCTGCTCCTCCTGTACTCCCAAGTCGGGCCCCCAGGCGGAAACCTCCTCGCTGATGTCGTAGTCCCTACCACGGATCCTCTGCAGAGTCCGCTTCGCCAGCGTCACGCTCCTATGCGCCGCCAGCCACGACGGGCTTTCAGGTACGAACAAGGAACCGAACAGCTGGAGGCCAGCAATAATGACGCCCGCGCCCAGGATCCACCGCCAGGCCGACCCGTAGCTGAGGAAATACCCGAGCGTCTGTGTCAGCACGATGCCCACGCAGATGCTGACCTGGGTCATGGCACCGAACATGCCCCGCTCGGCCGGCGGCGCCACCTCGCTGATGTACAGGGGTACGATGACGGTAGCGGCACCAGCACCTACACCGGTGAGAACTCGCCCGATGGACATGACGGCAATCGAGCCCGCGAGAGTCTCGATTATGGAACCGACGATGTAGAACAGGCTCGTCAGGCGCATGGCGAAGAGTCGACCCCGCGCGGAAGCCAGCGGCCCCGAAGTGAGAGCGCCCAGCAACCCGCCAAGCGTGAACATACTAGACACGACAGCATATTGGGCGTCATTCATGGGGATACAGTCGGGAAGGGCGGATGAGGTAGTCGCTACGTGGGAATTCGAGGACGAAATGAGCGAGTTCAGTGAGGCGTAGAGACGAGAGGACACTGCCTTCTTCAGCCGGCAGGAGATGACATCTTGAGGAGCATTGAGCTCAGCCTGGGAGTGGAGGGTAGGATAGTCAGCATATCAGCTACCTCAAAGGAGCAATGGAATGGTCGAATGTTGTCGGAATCTATGACTTGGCTTACCAGATGGAAGCCGAACTGTAACGGGCCCAGGGTAGAGACGAAGATCAACAGGATCAAGTAGGCAGACACATCGCCAGCTAGCTGCTGCAACCCCGACGAAGGCATTCTCGATTTTCAGAAGGACATATACTATGGATTGAGAGGAGAGCTCTAACTATTTGGTGAAAGAATGCGTCTTATGGATGAAGTCTTTGCGTATTCGTAGAGTACCTGAGCTGGAATCATGGATAACAAGCGAGAATTATAAACATTGAAGTTCGAGCGAACGAAGGGTGAGTTTCGGGAATCCTGGGATCCTGGAATGGGTTTGACACGGCATGCAGCAGTCCCATACCAGTACGAAGTATTCGTGGGTAGGTATATACCACATGTAGGTGTCTATATAAGTACTTACAGTATTAGGCTGAGTTACGTTGTAAGGTCGTCACCGTTCGCTTGTTAACGCTAAGTGCTTAGTGGACTGATACTTAAGCAGGAACCTTACCGCAGAAGCTCAGCTCGGACTGGGCCTTCGTTGGTGGCTGGGTAAGATGCACCTATCGCATACATCTACAAAGACGATACAATCGGAAACACCACATACAACGGCTAATGCATCTACGAGGTTTTACCTATGTTGTCGATAAATCAGGGGTCAAGAGAATTAAAGCTCCTTCAAAGAGACTATAAACCCTACCCAGGTTGCCCTTTACAGTATGAATCATCGGTGCTAGTACACAAGGGATCTTTCCACTGTTGCTATTTTATTCCGTCCATTGGTTATCTCCTCTGCTCAACAGCTCCCATCACGTGGAGCCAGCCCAGAACCTCTGGTGGCCAAGTTCGCCTCTGGAGAAAGCTTCCTACGTACTTCGAGATTGTCCTCAGAAGCGCCGCCCATTATGTCACATACTCGTATGTGGGGAGGGAGCGTCGCCCTCCTTCCTTGACCACGGAGGGACCGAACCGGCTTCGCGTCCTCCAACGCGGCTATGAGGAAGACCACGACGCACTGGAAGGAATATCAAGACGAATTCAATAAGAGTGCGGAGAGAGCGTTGGCTGGCGATATGATCTTGGACAAGGCGCTCAAGGACGTGGGCCTTGGCATGCCCTAGGCATTTAAACCCACTGGGGAAACGCTTTCTTTTGGATTGACTGGTACGTTTTAAAGCTCGCCTCGGCAGGGAATTTGGGTGCTGCCATGCACCGGGTGACTTTCCCGATCCCGGACTCCGGTTTCGATGAATGGGAGAGCCCAGCATGCGAAAGAGCACAGCTTCGTCCCCCTCAGAGAAATCCCCCAGAACATAGCCTTCGGATAGACACCCACCCAGTGGTAGGCAATATCAAATTCAACTAAAGGCGTCGGCCACGTTCAAAATATATAAAGTGGAGTGGGAGTGTCTGATTCTGTTCAAGCAGGTCAATCAATGCCACTCCCCCACCAGGTGATCAAATGAATTCAAGACATTATGAGCGAATGGTTATTGACCCTAGCCAGCACCACCTGGCTATTTTGATATCTTCTTGCGCTCACTTCTCTGATGTACGTACATCCCGCCAACCAATTCACTCTACTCGGATGCGACGGTGCCGCGCTGATTGGATTTCGCCTTATTAGAACGTAGGATATCGTCTTCTTGTTCGTCATCCTTTCCAAACTTGGTCATGCTGAACTCGGGCAGGCGCTTAAACGGCTTCCGCACGAGTCCACCGTGCTTGAGCTTCCGCCTCCGGTCCGCCTCCATCTCGTCGGCGACCTTCGCCCTCTCCGCCTCCTCGTCCAGCATCGTCCCCTCGATGCTGAGGTATCCGTAATCGCCAACGGAGCCGACTTCGTAGTTCTTGATGCGGAACCGCAGCTTCCCGCCCACTTTGGACCCGCTCTCGTCCACCCAGTAGCCCGTAGAATGCGCCTGGTCGGTGGCGTCATCCTCTTCTTCGTTCTCGTCCTGGGGCTCGGGGGTCGGCAGCTTGGCCTCGGCTGCGGACTTGCCGTTTTGCTGCTTCCCGCCCTTCTTGGATAGCAGGTCTACCCACTTCCAGCCGGAAGGAAGTCTGGAAGCCTCGATCGAGGCGTTGAACATGCCGAAGCAGATGACGCCGATGAAGCCCTCGCTCTGCAGGTTGAGAGATCCCTCCATCCAGCTGCCGCGCTTAGGACAGAACAGGTCCACTTCGACCGTAAGCCACGAGAATCCCACGGCGTACTCGTCGATAGACTCGAGGAGCGCGGTATCCTCCATCTGACTCGCTTCTGTCAGAGAGCCTTTGCCCGGAGCTTCTCCGATCCTGGGGTTTCGGTAGGATAGTAAGACCGCACGGAGAGCGGGAACATATCGGTTAAGCAGCGGTCTGAGATGTTGCTCCGCGTATCCCTCTATGGGCTCAACCATGCCGGAAGGAAATAGCGGCAGGTATTGGGAGACAGTCTGGGTGAAGAACGGAAATGGCACGTCTGGTCGGTCGCCGTGGGCTTGGGGTGTTGCTGGTGTTGGTTGGGATGGCGCGGGATCAGGGTCCATCGGTTCTGGCTGGACCGTCTCCCTCTGTTTCTCCTTTCGTTTTTCCTTCTTTTTCTTTTTGTGCTGCGAACTTGGCGCCGCTTGACTATCGGGAATCACGTCTGCTGCAGCGGTCTCTCCTTCTTGGGTATCATTCCTCCGCTTGTCTTTCTTGGACTTCTTCTCCTTACTGGGCGCATCATCCTGAACACCCCCGCCTAGCTGCTTGCTGTACTTCACCTTGTGTTTCCCATCGTCCTCTGCGGCCTCAGCTTTAGGTTCTTCGTCTATGGCGAGCTCGGCCTTCTTGTATTTCTTCGACTTCTTCCTGTCAGCGCCAACCTCGTCGGCTGCCGGTGGAGCGGGTGCTGAGGATTCAGGTTGATCATCTGCGATACCATCTCCATCCCCTAGAGAGACACGACTCTTGGACTTCTTGTGCTTCCGTTCACTGGCCTCAGTATTATCGGTCGTCTCTCGGTGCCTCTTTTTGGATTTCTGTTCTTTCTTGCTCGACTTGTCCTTGCGACCGGATGTAGGTGCCACTGGTGACGACATTGTGTCCTAAGAGCTCCAATGGCGGCGCGTATCATGCGACAATAGTTGAGGACTTATCGGGCTGCTTGACAAAGGCTGAAGCGATAACCAAAAAAGAAATTGATTTAAAATTTTGGTATCAATGCCGGGGTTCAATTGCAGCGGGTCCCGAACCTCTAGTCACACTCGCATTAGGGTTTAGTGGGGATCACAAGTACGTACCGTGCACCTCTAACCAGACTAGAGGGTGTATTTAGCTCCTGAAGCACTATGAACTGCTGGAACTATATACGTAGTAGTATCATGTGTGTGCGCCGATTCAGAGTCATTATATTCCCCCGGGGAAATGTTGGACCACGTATTGAGGTTAAAAGAGATGCCATCCCCTTTCTTATATGTACATTCACCATAAACTCCTGCTACTTTGATTCCGTATCAAGGAGTGCACTTACTCGCCGCACCCTCATGCTGCCTTTCACTCCCAGAGTTAAGAGCATATAACAGTACCTTTCTCTTGGTGCCATAAGACACCCTGCTGGATTTACCAGGCTTGTTGTATGGTCCCCGGTCTGGAAACAGAAGTTCCGCTGGACCAACTGGACGAGAGCGAAGTTGCAGTATTTTATCTTGCAGGGTTTAAGGAATGGGATACGCTCATAAGATGGGAGTAAGGAGAAATCTATTACATCGGAGGTACCGCTCCTGGGTGAGTAGTCTTTCCTGCTGTCCGACATCTATCCTGGCTGGGAAGCCACGTCTCTGGGAAGCCGCGTCTCTGGCTGTCCTCATACTACTGTTACCTAGGTGTCCCCGGCCTAATCCTACCTTCCCTGGCATTTTGGCGTAATATAAGTATTCGGCACATAATTCAGAGGATTAATTAGGCAGGAACTAGCTGCCGGGCCGGGTCCGAACGCAAGGAGGTAAATATCAATATGGCTCTCCTTTAACAGCCCTCTCGACAACGGTGCTTAGTCTCTCCAAGTCCTCTTCCTGGACCCCCAGGCTCTCGTTATCCGTCTTCTCGTACAGCGTCTTGCCCTCGGCCCAGATCCGCCGGAGAGTGAATAGCGTCGCAACAGGGCTGCCGCTCTCCCACCCTTCCCTCTCCCACTCGGCGAGCTTCTCGATTGGTGTGTGATGGACCGTCCATGCCGTACCCGTCTGCTTCTCGAACTCGTTTACAATGGCGTTGGGGGACACCACGAAAGATTGCACCTTGAGCGCCTTGTCTTTGGCCGTCTCCGGGTTTCTAAGCGCCGCTACTACGAACTTGCCAACGCTGCGAGGTTCGTGTTAGCCTCCCTTGTCCAAGAAAAATGTGCATATGACCGGTAACATTTTCACTTACTCTCGCATACTCGTAAACCCCACCTTCTCGTTTCCACTCCCGACCACAACCGCCTTCTTCGACGCGGGGTCAAAACCTCCAGCCCCTTCGCACCCGGGAACGGACCTCAGGAACATGTCGATATATGGCCCAGTGACCACGTACGTGCACTTCACCCTCTTGATGTTCTCACGGATGAACCTGCGCACCTTGAGCTTGTTCTGGTGCGGCTTCTCGTTGGCAGACGAGGCATCGTATTCGATGTCCGTGCCGTACTCGCTGGGGAAGAACCACTGCACGCTCCCGCTCGCCTCCGCCAGCTTCAGAAGCTCGATCTGCTCCAGCAGGCCGTCCCGTCCGAGCGCCGAGACCACCGTGTCGATGCCCTCGTAGGCCTTCGCGACATGCTCGGCGTTGTGGAGGTCGCCCTCGATGACCGTGAGTCCCTGCGATTTCCACGACGACAGGAGCTCTTGCTTGGAGGGGTTGGACGCCGTCCTCCGGGACGTGAAGATGGACACCTGCCTGGCGACGGGAGGGTTTGCCGAGAGAATGGCGCTCGTGATGTACTTCCCGATGTTCCCCGTGGCCCCGATAATGAGGATGTTAGACGGAATCGGTCCGGCCATTATGATTGACAAGGTCAAGATTTGCAGGGTTCACGTATCTCAAACAAGACCGGGATGATATGATTTCGGAGTCGTTATATAGTCAAATACGCTGCACCTTGATTTCAAATATTGGATTCGGAGGGCGCGAACTACCTATTCCACATGTAGCGAGGTCGGACTTGACGAAGTCCCATCAGATGGCGCGATGAGGGGTTAGCGGGGCTCGCAAGTTTCGCATGTTCAGTTGTTACATGATACCTATTTGAAAGCTATTTTGGAGCTGAACAATATCTTCGTTCCTGAGCTAGAAGTAGTGGACTTCCGTGTAATTCATAGGCCATTTTATCCAGATACTCTCCCAAGCTTTGAATTACCTTGTGTTGTCCAGCTGCTATGCCTTGCCATTCTGTCGATTCCTTTGCATGCCTTTCTTCACCTAAGATCACCCTGCCGCACATCGCATGGCGTAGCACTGTAGCTTAACTGCCGTAAGGGGTGTCGTCGTATGACCGTGGCATCGAACCATGAGAAGGATTCTAATACGCGACTCTGGCCCCAGCAGTTGCCATAGCATCAACCTCCATGGAGCTTCAGGACCAGAACGCAATAAGTGGCAAAAGGTTACTTCGAGTGCAGATTAGGTAATTTAGAGTAAGAGTAGCTGTTACCAATCTTCAAAGTTCAAGATGTCTGGCGATGGATTCTGAGCCCCTCCATATTGCTGCAAGCATCCCGTCCGAGCTTTGCCTATGCAGAGAATACCAATATGATTTTATATTAGGACCAATAACCCAACACCCCCAATACGCAATTCCCCGTCTTCCCTGGGCTTGGCCTTTGGTTTTTGACTTCAAAACATACGATCTTGACACACCTGGACACGAATCTATCGCTTCTTTGTGGCGTGCAGACCATAATACGAGCACAGGGTTACATAATAGCTGCTTGCGGATCTCTGATCAATCATCAGCATTTATGTAATACACGTAAGACCTTACACGTACAACCGTACACGTACAGAATTCTAGAACATCTCGACGTACGTCTCACGTGATCACCGGGTGCCGAGTTTCGTCAATTGCATAATCCCTTTGGCTTCCTACTTACCGCGCAGTCATCATCAGTTGTAGGTGAGAAGACACGCCCTCCCACCTATATGGTGAGACTAAGGGCCAAACTATAACCAACACAACGGCCACACTTTCTTAGGACCCACTAACCAAAAGTGTGTCACCTTTTTTGATAACGACTTGCGGCCTTTTCCAATCCAAGACCGAGTGGGTTCTGAAGACGTTCAGATCTACCCCTCCCACGTGACCCAGGGTCCAGGGCTCAGGATCCTTCTTGCTGCTTTTTTCCTTCGAAGGGTCTCACGTGGCATCGAGGAAAAGCCCAGTCCGATCCGCCCGATCATTGGTTGCCCCGCCGGACCATATAATCCGGCGACGCGCGGGTTAGACATCAAGGGGTTAGCGGGTGGCGGGGATACCGGCCGAACAACAATCCGGGGCCAGGTGTCGTCCGGCCGGGGAAGATCGGGGAGGATCATATCCCTGTCGATACAGCAAGTGATGATGTCATAGCTAGCGAGGATGACTGGGAGCACAACAGAATGGCAAGCGGAATTCTCCAGTTGCTAATCCTGCGCCTCTCACGATGACGGGCTGAGCGAGTCATTTGGATGTTCATAGTAGTAGGGTTTCAATCGTCGTATCTGAAACCAGTCCACTAGAATCAGTCCGCTTCTTGCTGCGCGTCCTGTACGTACTGCAGGCACGCACGCTGTCAGTACCAGTACTACTAACGTGGAATAGCGGCCAAACGGCCAACGGCATTGGGAAAAGGACCATTATCCCGGGTACCGCTCGCTACCTTGCCCTGCGGACGGTAACTGCATGTAGGTACCGAAGAGAGACATCGATCTACCAATTGGAGGGGGTTTAATCGGAGGGGAGGGCGATGGCATTGATTGTACTGGACATAACAGTCACGGCTGGCTTCAATGTTGTGTCATCAGCATAGTAGCAGCAGATTGTTGTCTATAAAGCCACACTGACGTCGAAGCCGTTCGCTGATTACGTGGGATCTGGTAGTCATTGAGAGCGTGGCAGAGAGTGATGGATGTATTCATCCCACTGCCTCGCAACGGACCGGAGGCTTTTTTGGTATAAGAGAAGCAGGGTGGGCAGCGGACGAGAGCATGCCCCGGGCTGGTGCCCTCCTGCCTACGTCAGAAGGCAAACTAGTAACAACGCGGAGAACTCGTCCCATAAGGTTACAGTACAGATAAGCGTTTAGAGCACGAATAAATTCGGCACGGTCGGAGACCCGCCCCATCTACGGTGTTACGTTGTGTAGGTATGTAATATCCAGAAGTATTTTCCATTCGGTCGGCTGGAGGCCTATACGGTTGCACAAATAGCAAACGCTTTTATTAGGTTATCTCCCGTTGAAAAGTTTCCTGGGAGGCAGAAAGCGTAGGAGACGAGACGGTATGTCGGGATCGAGATCGACGGGGTTGGGCGGAGGACCATCTCCAACTGCAAATCCACAGCTTGAAGATCTTCCTTCGCTGGAAGCTTTGTAGCTTTTCTGTTTGAATAGCGTCACCTCCAGAAATGGCTGGCCTCACCTTGATACCCGTAGGGTCCGCCGGTGGATTGAAGTAGTGCTAGGTACCAGTGTATGGTCGTTAGTCTGCCAAATGCTGTTATTGAGGTTGTCCCAGACGCTTATCAGTAGGATGTTGACAATCGTAGAAAACCCTCGACGTCACCGATTATCCGCTCAACATCGCCATAGTAGGAAAGCACTGCAACGTCTCTTCAGGGGAGATGTGGCATTCGTATATAACCATCTTGATTCACTGCCTCGTCGGCGCATATCTAAAGACATGTAATTTCAAGTCTGATTAGTCCACCGGAGGAACATTTTTGAATTGAAAAGATCTCCGCCTCGTTTACTTCAAAATACACTTCCGTCAAAAGACAAGACGCCCTGATCAACCCCGTATTTTACCCCGTATGGTCCTGGGTCTCTGTTGCTATTCCCAGCCAGATTCCCTCCAAAAACGTCTCATTCCACGAGGCCAGAACATCGTTGTGTAAAGGGCCAAGCTCTTAAACCGCAGTTGGCAAACAAGGTGCATCCCTAGATTTCATGCAGGATCCCCCAGTTACAAACGCCCGGGCATCCACATCTGACCATTGGTAACGCAGCCCAGGGAGGAACTCGAGATTGGCCCACTTGCACCAATGATCGTGATTCGCCCCGTGACATCGAATTCTGGTGCGCAAAGACAATTGCCATTACGGATCGGACGATTCCCCATCTCGGTCTATCCCGGCCTACAACCGATTCTCATCGAAGAACATCAGCACTCTTCTCTTGTTATTCCTCTTTGTTATCCCCCCCTTTTTACCACTTGATATGCAAGCGAGCCCAATTACAACCGACTGATCCGAACATAAAACGTACGTCGAGAAATATTTCATTGTGTCACTTCTTAAAGAAGTGGGTCCTCTCCCTCGGTCCATACACTTACGCAACAAAACCGTTTAATTCTCCAGCGAACTTCGATCGAGTAACGGAGCCCGTCTAACCAGTACCAGTTCCAGCTGCGATTTAGTTTGCCAATATCCACGCCACCCGTCAATTTTGATTGAATAATTGCAGTGGCCAACACATCTGACATCGAGCTGAAGCCGCGCATACCCCTGGAAGTACTGTCTGGTCCCGTTGCACTTGGCACATTTGCCTTCTCCTTAGTTCCAAATTTCGTTCGTTATCATTGACGGGGTCTACGGCTTAGGTCCCTAGGACAAAGGAAGACCACCCAGTACGTAGAAGCCGACAAACCATTCGGTCCTCTCCGCCGCCGCTTTTATTGTTCAAAAGCACCACCTCCACCAGGGCAAGCTTGGACTCTGGACTCTGCACGCCTGGGCCTTCTAGACTCCGCACCACTAGCTGCTGCACTTAAACCCGTCTAGCGCTAATTGTCTGGTGTGGGTGGAATCGTGCGAGAAGCGGCTAGTCGCCCCTAGGTATTTAACTAGCACTTCCTTGGGTGATTCCGGCTCCTGGACCCATGCCGGCGTTGACAGTTATAAACCTTATACCGTCTTTTTGTTAGTCGAAGTGTCCGCTGGTCTCAGCTTTAGCTTCCAAGAAACCGAGAAGGTTATCCCTAGTATAGAAGCTTTGGACGGGCCCAACTTTGTTACCCACCAGAGATTACGTGGAAGGGGCCCAAAACAGGAGTTGAGATTAAGCCTCGTTTGCTCATTTGCACGACCCCAGGAGTTCATCTGACGGAGAGAAAGCCGAATATAATATCTGGGCAGATCATTCCAGAATCTAAGGTCTTGTTTTTCTCCTCCTGTCTACTCCCTCCTTTTCCGGCTCTGCGGATCGACCTAAAAGAAGAAGACATTTTACCGAAGTTCCATTGGGATCGACAGGCACCTATCAACTTGTAACTCCCCGCAAACCCACCTCGCACTTACACCAAGCACACCATCCGCTGCCGATTTGGGGGGGGTGAGCGACAACCCGACCGCCTTTATTCCCCCCAAGAAAACAGCTATAGCCGTAGATTCCGGCCGCGTCTGGTTCCTGATGAGCTTGCCATTAGCCATACCTCGCATGATACACGATCATCATCTCATAGACGAATCTACAAATTCAGACTACGAAGACATGGGCTCGTACCTGCTGGGAGCGCCTACGGGCAACAACACCGAGTTCGCGCTGCAGAAATATCTACTGTTACAAAACCAGCATGAGGAGCTATTACAACAACTTCATGACCTATGTCCCACATACACCACTTCATCCACAGCAGTTACCTCGCCGTCATTATCACCAACCCGGTCCTTCTCCAGCAGCCCCCCGCTCCGGAATCATCAGAGGTCGTCGGGGTTCTCAGGCACGAGGTTAGGGTATCACGGCTCGCACAGCATGTTACAGCCCGTGCTGGACGAGTCGCTGGTGGAGGAGATGGCGGCGGGGGAGCAGAAGCTCTCAGACGTCAACGAAGGCATCAAGCGCGCGCTGACGGAGCTGCTCAACTGCGAGACGGTGCGGAAGGACCGGGCCATGCGCACATGGGTGCAGTCGCGGCTCATGGACACGGAAAAGGAGCTGCGCAGCGGGAGACGACGAAGGAGCAGCGGGGGCCTTGACTAGAAGACGAGGCGGGCTGGGGCAGCACTACAAAAGTTAATCGAATTGCATGGCAAAGGGCGGGAAGGAAAAGTGGATTATTAGAGAGAGTGTGGGTGTGTGACCTTGTATGGGCATTCTGGATCCTGGCTAGGATGGGGAACATGGGTTTGTTTGGTTGGGCATTTCTACGGTCTGGTTTTCGTTCTGGGAAAGATTTTCGGCTTCGGTTGATACCACTTACTACATTATTTTCTTCTCATTTGTATCTTCGACCTCAGCATCATCATTCTCGAAGAGTCGCGATGGGGGCGTTGGAGCATTCTGTACGGGGTCATTGTTACGTCCCTTCAATTTACCACGACCATCTATGCGAGCTCATTGCGTTGCATTATTGCGTAGGGCATCGTCAATTATCTAGGTACATAGCCTCTGGTGACTCGTCTACCAATCGGGCGTTAGCCTGAATAGCACCACTATTGTATCACTTGGAAACCCCTGTCCTGATCTGTGCCTTGTTTTCTATCAATGTCTAGTGGATTGGAGACAGCTTGGGGAGATTCCCTCGGCAGGTGGTTTGCTGTAATGGATGTGATATCAAGCTGATCTCGGAGCCCATATCTTAACGCCATGCCACACGGGCTGCCCCTCGAGTCTCATCTTCAGCTTGTTTATTGCTCCTTAATTTTACAAAATGACAGTAATTGATGATGCAATGGGGCTTCCTTTGATCGAAATTAAAACTAAACCCACATGTGTATATACTAAGAAGAGCCATAGTGGGGGGCCAGAGTCTGTGGCTGCTGTCTGTCACTAAGCAAGTACCCTCTAGCCCATCATGGCTGTGCTGTCTGCAACCAAGTCGCAGGCTGATGGCTGGGTCTAACAAGGCTGAAGTGGGGCCTCCAGGGCTGCGTGGACTTACCGTTCTTTTGGTAAGTGCTATGTACTGTACAAAACTGAGTCTCCACTCAACAGTAACTACAGTAACAATACGCGAACCACTGGCTGACATCCTCGTCCTGATTCCTCATCGGATTCGTCCAGGATTCGGCGCATACTCTCAGACGTCCATCAAGCGTCCCCAAGCGTACAACATCCTAATAGACCTCTTCGTCCAACAACACACCATTTCCGGTGACACCAGGAGTCTATAGCGGCTCGACGTGGCCGCGGCGCAGTCTAAAGATGTCGGTACTTCTCGAGACGAGCGCTGGCGATGTCGTCATTGACTTGCTGGTCGACTACGCGCCCAAGGAATGCGAAAACTTCCTTAAACTTTGCAAGATAAAATACTACAACTTCGCTCCCGTCCACTCCGTCCAACAAAACTTTTCTTTCCAGACCGGCGACCCTCTCGGCCCGACTTCAGAGTCTTCCGATGGAGGCTCTTCTATATGGGGCGTCCTGTCGGGGCCCTCTCAGAAGACGTTCCCGGCCACCTTCCACCCCAAATTAAAACATGCCGAACGAGGAACCGTCTCCATGGCCACCGCGCCCCATACCTCCGACCCTGACGTACGTCTGGCGGCGAGCCAATTTATCGTCACGTTGGGCGACGAGACGGATTACCTTGACGGGAAGGCATCGATATTCGGTAAGGTTGTAGAGGGATTCGATGTGTTGGAGAAGATCAACAGTGCCATCACCGACAAGGATGGACATCCGTTAGTAGACATTCGCATAAAACACACGGTCATCTTAGACGATCCGTACGATGACCCGCCGGGTCTCAGGGAGCCCAGCCAGTCGCCTCAGCCGTCCAAAGCCCAGCTAGCCACCGTGAGAATCGCCGACGATGCGGACTTGAATGAGGAGGTCGATGAGGAGACGGCCGAAAAGGTACGGCGCGAGAGGGAAGCGCGCGCCCAAGCCCTGACGCTCGAGATGATGGGCGACCTGCCCTTTGCCGAGGTGCGCCCCCCTGAGAACGTCCTCTTCGTCTGCAAGCTCAACCCCGTTACCACCGACGCCGATCTCGAGTTGATCTTCAGCCGTTTCGGCACCATCCTGTCTTGCGAAGTCATCCGTGACAAGAAGACGGGAGATAGTTTACAGTACGCCTTCATTGAGTTTGAGGACAAGAGCGCTTGCGAGGCCGCCTACTTCAAGATGCAGGGCGTGCTCATTGACGACCGGCGCATCCACGTGGACTTCAGCCAGAGCGTCAGCAAGCTGGCTGAGGTGTGGAGGGGTGCTGAGAACGCCAAACGGAAACGCAGGGGAGGTGGCGGATGGGGCGGTGTCCAGGGTTTGGAGAAATGGAGGAAATATCGCGAGGAAGACGATCGTGAAGATGACAATGTCCGCTATAGCATGGTGTACGGCGAAGAGGAGATGCGCGGTCGCCACGAGAAGGAAGGGGATAGGGGAAACAGAGGGGACGATAGGCCGCCTCCCCCTCGAGACCTGGAACGTGAACGCGATGGGCGTCGCGGCGAGAAGCGTGATTGGCACAGAGAGGAGCGGAGGCGGAGTAGCAGTCCGAGGAGGGATAAACCTCGGGATTCGGACCGGGACCGGTGGAATAGGGATGATGACCGTCGCAGAGATCGACCGCGGCATGGCGATGACCGGTATCGAAGAGATCGGGATAGGGACAGTAATAGGGACCGGAACTATAGGCGGAGGTAGCCCTATTCATACAAGAACTGTTCTCTGACGTCTTAGCAACACGCATTATATCTGGCACAATGAGAGACATGGCTACCAGCATCTAACTTAGCCAGCGACCTATTAAAGGTGCAATAGAACTGCATATGGTCTCAGACGCAGTTCTAGCACCTCTTAATATATAATGTCTGTCTATACAAGCACGTCCCTGTGGTCGCTCTTTCTGTCATTGCAGCGCGTACATGATTGGAACTTCGTCTAGTCAAACTGACCGCTATGAATCAGCCGCCCCCCCCCGGGGGGGGGGGGGGTGGTGTTGGACAACATAAAAAGTTGCTCACTCCTGGTTCACGAGGAAGCGGCAGGGGCAGTTTTCTCTAGCCCAGCTCAGCCATCCACTGAATTTCCCCAATCATACTCGCGCCCGGACAAGGCAAGGGACATCACATCGCCAGTTATATATACCTTTCTTGAGGGCGCAAGTTTCCCAGGCGTGCTTTTCCGGGTGTTCGCCGGGCATACGGGTCCGCCAAGCCCGTCAGGCGCTCACACACGCGCACTTAGGTACGTGCTGAGGAACGGCGCCGCGGACGATACCTACCTCGTCATCCTGTTCACGCCGTACCTGAGGAAATTTGGGCATCATAAGAAGTCTGCCCTGCGATGGGTCCTCTACAGGCCCACGTGCTGCCGCGGTGACTGTGGAAAGGTGGCCACGAAAAAAAAAAGGAAGACGCATGCTGAAGCCTACCAGCACCAAGAGTGTAAGGCGGCTACAGGTATGCCTTTACTGATGGGTCAGTAGAGCCAAAGTCGATACAGCCGTTAGAAGGGGGAACCCAGTTCAGATGCGTTATATGTCCTTTGCTATGCACCGTGGGATCAAAGATGTACTCCGGGAAGTCGGGCAACCGAACAGATGATGAGATTGGCGTATCTTCAACGCTATTCTGGCCAGTGAGGCTCTGTGGGGCGGCGCGGGTGTCGTCGGAACGGGGGGCAGAAGGGAAAGATCAGCATTGTCAGAGAGTTATGAGATTCTGCGTCATTGGCGTGAGTTTGCCTAGCTATGTGGCATAATCACTGCGGCACATCATCACTACATTTCAAACATCCCCGGCAAGGGTCCCGTCCGACGCCTCGTGGAACCTGCAACTTCATACAGGGTTTCCGTACCGGATTTCGTTCGGTCTAGACGGACTTCTCCACGGCACTGTAGGATCCGGTGTCTTTATGGTAAGTTCTCTAAAAAGCGAGGGACGGAAGTGGCTGCAAGGTTTCGGGTGCCGAGAACTGATATCTTGCCGTGCCCAGCAATAGGGGGTTCTGACAGTCACCGTCTAGGTTAGACGCCGAGGAGATAGTGTCTCTCCGCATATACCAAGCATAGCTAGAGGTGAGGCCGAGAATATGTATGCGTGTATGATCGGAATTGCTGCAGACCGTCTCGCCTTGGTAGGGTTTTGAGAGTAGTGAGGATATGATGATGTAGAGACGACTGAGAGTTGAGGCAACAGTCTTCAGTTTACCAGGCGTGTATACTCTAAATCTAGACCCACGTAAATACCTTCTTCTGAACAGTCTCTTATTAGTCCACCACGGCTGAACCTGAGGATCTAGATGCCAGTTGCGAGCCCCGATTCACTGTACGCTGAAGTTGAGTTGCACCGCCACGAGCAACGAATCCAGCCACACTTGAATGTCTTCAAACAAATCGCGTATCCCGCAGGGAACCCGGATTCCCACAAGGTACTCTGTAGTCCATCTTTTCAATTCTTTCGAACCTCCGCTAGGCGGTAGTAAGAAAATTGACACACTCAGGGTCACTCTATGGATGCTCCACGTGTCAATAAATGTTGCCTACACTTTGCCTGCTATAGTCAGAAGTGGGCGGCCAGATCATGACAATCGAATCCTGCTGAGTAGGTTACCCTGGGTTTCGCTCCAATTCGCTGGTCTGGGTGACCTATGATTCGGATAAGATCTGCCAAGGACGGCCAATGGAATAATGGAAGCGGGTAGGAAAATGCAAGGGGCACATGAGTACGGCCACCTGCTGCCCATACGAAAAGGAAACGATGACATGCCGATGCTTCCCCGGTTCAGCTCTGTGGCGGTTAGGATTAATTATGTTACGTATGCGTATATGTATGTATATTAGGGACTTCGGACGATCTTTCACGCCTGACCATCTCCCGGCCTCTGCATACCATCTAGGTCAGGCACCAATGCCACCCTCCTCCCGACCGCCCAAGGTAGCCTTCGACGACCCTCATCCGCCTTCAAACGTCAGTAGACCGAGAATGCCAGCTGCCAATATGGTTAGCATCAGTTGTCGCTTGGCCGGCATCCAAGGGTCAAGGGGAGTGACTAGAGTTGGCTCTAGAATCAGAGATATCGTGGGAGCTTGCATTCAAGTCGGTGCGACCTAGGCCAACAACATGACTTCTGCAGCCTTCAAGCGCGACACGACGTCTCTCCCGATGTGGGGGCTCACGAATTGCCTACTAGCTATCTGGAATTTCAGAGAAAATGTAAATGCCAATCTCTAGGGAGCCTTCCTCGACCTGATTTCTGTAACCCCTGAATGCCCTTAAAGCCAGCCAACCCCACGGTTCGTTAATGAAGTCAACGGCCGAAAGGGTACTTCATCACTGAGACGCTGCCCCCAGATTCGATACCTTCGATGCCGCTCGCCTGTTGGAGTTGCCTGCAAGGGGGTCCCGCCTTGTGTCACTATAGCTGGCACAAGCGCGCAGGTTCTCTTCTTTGCTTGGCCCGGACCGAGGATAATGCGCTCTCAGCCTCGATATCATGTCTTGTTCCCACTTGTCTTGGTCTCTCTGGATGGCTACAGTTCCCCCAAAAGAGCCTTGTTACGGATGATGCTAGGCGAATTGACGAAGCCAACCAGATGCTCCAGCCTTCTCGCTTTTGCTGTCTCTTTCCGCTCTCATCAATTTCAGACCCCGTCCATGTCTATAGGAACTCCGGCTGTGCCGTTCCCTGCGAAGTTTTGGAGTTAACATGAGGTGCTGGGAGAACAACGCTGGAGAATCCCGTTGTGCTCATGTCAAGCTGCGTTATGTTGCGACCCAAGCTCCTAATTGTGGAAAACGTGGGAACGAGGAGATGCGTACGTTATTAGTTAGCCTATTGGCCGGTTCACAGAACGGCTTCGACGTTGCCTTAGTGGGCCCGCCGCTCGTATCCTCGTTGACAGCGGCACTGCAGGGCGCGATGAGCACTGTCGTGCATCCCCGAACGTACGTACTAACCTACACGGTAGTCCGTTAGCCCGCTCATCGCACCTCAAGCACGACAGCCCTCAAACATACCGGATTTCTGGGGAAACGCCCAACACCACTTCTGGCCCCTCTACAACCAAGGGCAGCGTGAGATACGACGCGCTCTTAGAGATCTAACTGGTCCTCCCGCCGGACTGGGAACCTATTCATTTCATCTGGCATTGCGATTAACGCAACCCCATCCATTTGACCCCCAAGCTCTCGTAGACCCGTAGCCAGAGCTCGGCCAATCATATTAGCGGTAAGTAGTACAGATTACGGTTAACTGCAGCGTCTTCAAGAATGGGTGGCAGCGGCTTATGCAAGAGCCCGTCAACCTTGGGCGAAAATTTCCGTTGGCAGCAGCTATAGGCCATGTGGACTTCCAGTGAAGAGTGTTGCTTTTGGCTCTGATATTATTGCGACCGATAGCTTGAGCAGACAGCGCTTGCCTGGATTGTGTACAGTTCGGTTGGTGCTGCTATGCCAATATCACTCTGCCGTGTGGCCATGGAGACGGCCTAGGGGCTGATCTTTTCCATACGACCTGCCTTTGTCGCCAACCGACGCCCATACCCCGTGATTGGGTCGTCGTTAACCGGACCCCTACGAAACACTCCAAACGAAACTTGGTCGTTTGAGTAATGTAGGAGGCTCTTCAAGTTCGGCTTGAGCATTCGCTGATTTCTTTAGCAGTTGGTCAGAACTCCTTTCCATTGTACTTTATGTAGTTGGGCTCACCAGACGGTCATAGTTGAAATCTGACTAGTGATGGGGCCGCACTCGCGATAGAGTCGATTCACTTCCTATTCAGGGCATCTTAACTTTCTAGTCACAAGTCACAGTATGCACTTTGTCCACAGCTAGACACGTTTCGCTATTCTGTAATCGCACGGATGCTGCTCAGCTCATATTAAGAGTACCTGTTTAGCATCCTTTGTGACCTGGTAGCCAGAAAGGGTCGGCGCGGCATCTGCAAATTACAAGGCTCCCGCGGTGCGCCTCTGCATCTACTGTATCTCTGCAAGACATTGGTTAATCCCTGCACGTGGTATTTAAGCTAGCAAGTCTAAGCCTGAAAGGTGTCGACGGGTCGTCAAATGGGATTTTGGCATTAACCAACCCTATCGACTCGATCCACAATATCACTGTTCGTTCGACCGATTTCACTTGCTAAACAAGTGACAGGTCAGCGGTAGCCCCAGGGCTGATATATTAAGATATTCAGAGACCCGCGATTGCTCTTGGCTGCCAATAAGCACACTGTCTCGCCTGCCCGCAACGCTCCCCCATGCAGGACCTTTCCTTCCGATATCCGGGCGTTTGTTTCTATTATTACCATGCTTTGGCAACGTCAAGTGACTAGAGGGACCAAAGAAACGAGCAATTTCCATGCGAGCAGGACGAGCTCGCCCTCTTCCACAGGCAAGCATAAGTGCGTGGGAATTTGGAGCCGATCCAGGTCGCACCAAACACCGAGTGAGGAAGCCGGGCTTCACAGAAGGCAGCTTTGTACCATCGTTGTCGGATCTGTGATTCTTCACCCACCTCTCGTTTGCGTCGTGCTGGGCTAGGGTAATAAATATTACACATTGCAGAAAAACCGGCAGCAAACATGACATTCCTACTCTTCGACACATGGCCGAAGAGTTTGCTATCATGCCTCGAATGGCGAAGGAAGCAGCCCTGTCTTGTTTCTTTTATCTGTTTTATTCTGACGCGATTATGAAAGGAAAGGCGTACTTGGCATAGAATCACGTTGCCTTCAGAATCCTAATAGCGACTTATTGGTTATGTATCCTGCGTGGCGATGAAGCTCCTGTAACTTTTCAAGTTTACCCCGCTAAAGACATGCTGGCTGACCTGCATGGCTCTAAGACCAAGTAAGAATGGTCTGGGACTCACTTATGCTGACCGAAGATGGAGTGTTCGTCACTTAATAGTGTCATACGAGGTATGAATATGCAACGAGTTGCGAATATCTGCGTCAAGTACGAAGTCTCTTGCATTCAGCTATGTCTTGACCTATGGGTATTTCTGGAATTAACCCCAGGCCAACCAGAAGTGCTTCTCCTGCGTCCCACTTCACGTTTGCTTATCCAGTAGGACGAGAGCCGTGGAGGCGAGTAACTATGGAAGCCTCGTCATGTTTGCTCGGGGGGTATGTCCCAGGCGAAGGTGACTGTTCGTTATCTGTCAGATCTGTCTGCACAGCCGACCTACCTGTTCCCTCCTGAGGAAGCGCCGCGGGCGACACACAAGCTAAGGGGCGCCCGTTTGTCACCCTTGAAGGCCATCTTGTGCTGCTCGGGATGCTCAATGTCGCTTATCACGCGATGATGACACTATCCCCTTCTTCTACTCACGCACACCAACATCACAGGCTCGGACCGATTGAAAACCAGAGCCACTGGCTACTATTTCCAGAAATATGAGCCCCCGGGTGAGTTGGGGCTGCTTTCCATGCGTACCCACAACATCTAACTGGGTGAGACCAAGGCCAAGGACTCGTCTCAAGAGAGCGCTTCTCAGTATGAATTAAATAAACATGGTCTCAGACCAATATAGGCTCCCCTCTACAGATTCTATGTCATCCATGTAGAGATCCAATCGAGATTGGTCACCTCCCACGCCTCAACTCCAGATCGCCCCAAGGATCCGTAACCCCTGCCTGTTTGCACATGATTCTTTACCGTTAAGACAGGAACGACGCGATTCGGATACTACTAAAAAAGACATTGCAACTCGCAGCCACACATGCCACCCACATTCTCTTGCATAGGCCCACTCTGATATACATGCAGCGACCCGTATTTGACCCTTTGTGTGTGACCGTACACCAGGCTGATCTCTAGCACCTCGTCAAGAAATCTTTCTTGCCTAGAGGTAGGTAATTACCTGCTGGCTATCGGCGTAACCTGTACTCAGTAGTAGACCTTGAAAGAGACCTTATATCGTAGTTGCAAACAAGGACGTTGCTGTCGAGCCATGTCTGAGCTCAGTCGTACGAGGTATAACAGCAATGGAACTTGCAGCCTCCCCTTTTTCTTTCCATCCCTTCCCAATCCATCACGGCAACATTTTCTTTCGGCTTCTGCGTGTTGCCAAGTTTGATCTGCTCTTTGAAACATCAGTCTGACAACAAGAAAGACCTGGTGAACCTCGAACTCATCAAGCTGAGATTCCCGGGCTGAGAATCCACGCCCAGCTGTCAAACAACCCACCCCTCTGGGTAGGTTCCCCTGGAGGAATTTCATTGTGTCTCTCATCAATCTCTTGCGTGTGCTGGTCGCAGAGCGAGACCAATTCTCTTTGACTTTGACAAACCCCCGATAGGACGTGACCTCCTTGGAGACCGACGCGGCGTCGTTCTCCCCAGCTCCCTGACCGGAACCCGAGCGGTGGCGAAAATAATGGGGACTCCTGCTTGTTATACCAGCAGCGACCTAGGCAGACGATATAGCCGCGCTTGCCCGCCGTACCCCCTTGGCCCGCAAGATCGCCGTCTCCAGCTCCCATCCCACGACACTCGATCATCCATCATGCCAGAACGAGATCAAGATGCGGAGGCATCACAACCGCGCAAGCGAATCGCGGTGGCGGTAGGTTTACCCCCAAGGACCGTCCGTGACTGAGGAAGTGCTGACATCGGGCACACAAGTGCAATCGTTGCCGCAAACGTAAGATTCGATGCAGTGGTGATCCGGGAAACGGTGGACCCTGTTTGAACTGCAAGAATGCGGGCCACGAGCCTTGTCTCTTTTTACGGGTATCGTGCTGCCTCGGCTCTCGCTAAAAGACCGAACTCACGCCATCTGACCTCTCTTCCTTCCCAGGTGTCCTCGACGGAAACTCCTCTCAAAGAACAGGAGTTCGGTTACAATATCGACGCATCCCGGGCCTTCCAGGCTCGCGGAACAGTCTCTCCGTTTAACTCCCACTACACTGGAGAAATGGCAGCGGGAGACGTGATGCCTTATCGCCAGGGCTCATATGTCTACGGCGGGAAGAGCTACTCCTCGGGAGTGTCGGGATGGACAAGCACATACCCAGAGGATAGCGTGGAATACGTAAACTACCCCCCATACCAGATGATGGGCCAGGACACTGTTCGTATGATGCGAGGCTATGGACGCTACGGCCCTGGCGAGCCACTCTACGTTGACCCAGAAGCGTCTGCGTATAGCTACGGAGGCTTGGTCCACCGCCCAGCTGTCAGTAGCGACACTCCAAACTTCTCGCTGTCCGGGATGGCGGATTCGCTTCCCAACCCTTCCTCAGCTCGTGTTGTGCCTTCGGACCGCCTTCTCCCGCAGGTTACGAGAGCGATGACAAACTCTTCGTACAGAACAGACGGCCTACCGGGCCAGTATCCCTCCAAAAGTACCCCTTCTCATGCCTCTTCTCCCAGCACCGTGTCCGATGCATATGGCGCTCTGAACGCCAGTTTCGATTCGCCGGTGTCTTACGCGGCTACGGGTACGCTACATTCCAATATCTCGCATCGATCAGCCAGCCAATCCGACAGCACCTCTTACCAACCCAGCGCGAGCAGTGCGGCGGATACCATATACAACAGTAGCGATCAATCTCTTCGACCGACGGATGAGGCAGGCGCGGGCCTTAGCTACATATATAGCGACCGAGACAGCGTCAGGCGAGACTCTCAGTCGAGCGGAGGAGCCAGCACGCTCTCGAACGGGAACGTCTACGTCCCCGAATCCCATCACCACGCTCACGCTTCCGCTCAGGGCTACGTGGTCTCGGGGGGGCCGGCGTCGCAGGGCGCTGTAGTCGAGGGAGCTACGACAGCGGCAACGAGAAGCGGCCACAGCGGCAGCTCGCATCTCCACTCAGAAAGCAACCGACGATCTGCGGGAAGCCTTAGAGGTGGGGGTTGATCTGCCACTCTCGATACCTCTGCCCTTCCGGTTGGCTGGGACTTTGGGCGACGCTTGTATGCTGTGCGACCTGTCTGGAGGGGCGGGGCTACCCAGCCCAGCCGGCTGCGTGGTTGGGCAGCTACCACACTCCGCTGTCAGGTACAAGGCTGGCGGTTATTATCGCCGCGTGGAGACTAGCCAACGGAGGGGCTTCCTCCTGTCCTTGTTTCAGAAAACCCCCAGTCATTCGTCTCGTGTTGTTTTCTTGCATTGTCGGTGGCGCATCCGACGCTTCCAACCATGCCTGTCAGTCATGTCAGGGCGTTGGGCATCTATACTATCATCTATTCTACACGCCCACTCGCTGTATCTCATTGCTGTCAGCTCAAGCCACATGCGAACCAATTTGTCGGATCCTTGATTCCTCGGCTGCAGAGACGTTGGGGTTGATCTCCTTCAAGTAGCCGTATACGCTAGCCGTCCGACCGGTGCGGGTGGCGTATCGTCTTGAGGGAAGGTTGCGCAGCTTAGCTGTACGCCTTGACCGCCGTTAGACGCCATATCCGATCTTCCGCATTCTCTGCTGCAGGTCTTATCGCGTTTCGCTCTAGCATATACCCATACAATGTCCTTCGATCCGTACCACGCCGTTGAGGCTGAGCTAAAGAACTTCCAATACGAAAAAACCGGGCAGTGCTATAATCGCTTGTACACCAGTCGGTCTCTTCCAGTGTCTGTCTGTTTTCGCCGTTTTTTCTTCCTATCTCTACACATTGAGGGCACTGTAAAATTGGGATCGATAAATAAGAGGAGGTAATACATGGGTTGACTGTTTTCTTGTTAGTTGAATACAAGTTCACCGTGACGGCCATAGACGGTCTAAGCATCCGGGAAAAGGAAAACGGCAAGATAAAAAGGAGATTGGCGATCGCGAAATCGGCTGTGCTGGCCAGGGAGGGAGTCAGTATCGATTCCTCCAATTTTGGTTTTGCATTTCAGGTTTTCCCAGTCTGTTCTGTTATTTGTCATATTTTTGTCATTTGGTAAAGATTGGAAAGTTTACAGAGATGGCCTTCGCTACCTCTTGACTATCACATGGAGTACGCTTAAAATAGCCGGAGGAGGCACAGGAGACGGCATCATCTCACTAGAATTTGGCCAGGTCACCCTAATGCACCATAGTATATCGTCTCATGCGCCAGTTATTGTCATCTATGCACTGCCATATATGCCAGGTTTCGGAGTTCGTTTAAACAATTCAGGGAAAATTTCCCATGTTATTTATTTGCGACCTGATATACTACGTTGTGAAACTTCGTTTGTTCGACCACCCGCAGATATCTCGGGGCCATGGGGTTAGCCTGGTTGGATCTGATTGGGCCGGGGATTTTTACTTAACCCAGTGCAGAAAGAAGAGCGAAAACAATATTCCCATCTACTACAAGCTCATAGAGACGAGAGGTGCCGAAATATTTCGAGCCTTTTATATGAGTCTAGTGACTCAAGGCGAGGTAAAGCCACGCGGACAAGCCGATAGGCATACACCACGCCGAACCTAGAATGTGGCCGACTATGGCGGCGGCGGTAGCAATGGGGCAGTTCAATCACAGGTCGTATCTCTGAAATACCGTATTAGCTCTTCGTTTTGCTGGCATATGAGCTGCATCATCAGGATAGTATCAGCCTCTGGCACGAGTTTCACGGCGATTGGATGCCTTCTCGTAGGACAGACAAGTAAGCTTAGCGAGTCATATGTTAAAAGGCTTACCGGCTGCCGTTGGTTATATCCCCTTCGGGGATTTATTTAGTGTCTTTTCTTTTCCTCGTCGGGCTGTTGGAATAGGGGGTCAGGATAGGGGTCATAATTGGGGTAAGACCATCCACAGCTTCTGTGTCTATCAATAGTTGTGTGGTGCCCAAGACCTTAAGACTGATTAATTGATGTCCAGTTCAACGGGTATTTAACCCATACCTTACAGGGGTTATCCAGATCTGCTCTATCTGTGCAAACTCCAGGTCGTCTCGTGATGGCTCTTGATCATGGGCCTTCGCCGCCCCTTTTCTGGCAGTAGAGCAACTAAGAACCCTCCGAATATGGATTGTCAAGTATAATTGGTGCCATCGCCTCGAGGATATTCCTCTCTTTCTTGTGTCATTTGGACCAGAGATGATAAAGGCGACTACTACTGCTTGACCCAGCATATGATGCGTTTTGGTCACGGGGAACAGTCTCGCAGACTGCGAACATCACGTTCTAATCAATGATTTCTAACCCCCTTGTCTTCCACTTCAAAATCCTAACGAACTATTTACATTGTTGGTTTGTCCCGGAAAGCCTCGGGTCGGCTTCTATCTTGCAGCAGAACTATTGACAGATGAAATGTCTGGAATAAGACTTGCCGAGATCCTAGCTGCAAAGAAGAAAAGTGCAGTTACAATATATAGATATCATGGTCATTTCCACTGGGCTTCAGCTTTTGCAACACGATATCTGGATAATTATGATGTCGTAGAATAGGGGTAACTTGCTTAGTCATCGAGCACAGGGACTTATAGGCACCCCGCAACAACGTTGTTGCGGGGCCCCCACAGTCTGAATAAAGCTTTCTAGCTACTGCTTCCTAGAGCCCTGAATCAAGCAAGACGATTTACACTTTCCACACTCTATGCAAGCTTTCCTCGCGATCAGCCTAACTGTGACATATGAAAAGGGAATATTTAGAGGTAAATAGCCATGAGGAGATCGTAAGCAAGCAGCGTCTCTCGGAGGACTGACTTAACTTCACCAGAGTCTAGGAGTTCGCGGTGTTCCCGAATCGTCTGGACGACGACGTCCCTGAGTCCTCGATCATGGTCCAGCGTGGATGAATACACCTCCCGAGCTGCATGAATAAAGTCTCTGTGGTTCCACCAAAGCTCACATTCCAACTTAAACTTTTTGGCCGCGAGAGACTTGAGCGACGAGATAGCGTACTTTTCTGCTATAGCATATACTCGAGTGTGATGTATCAAGTTGGGCGCACACATGCATTTCCGTTTGGTACATGTCTTACATCTCGGTAGTAGCTTTTTCTTGCGTCGATAGACCTGTTTGTCTCTTGTTAGCTTCGTGGAGACCTAGCTTTCTTGAATAGCATCGCTTCTCTCTGACTTACTGGATCTCTTACCGGCGCTGGCTCAGGTGGTTCTGGCGGTTCCTCCTCTACCAACACCGACTCTAATGCTGGAGCCGGGTCATCTTCCTGCACAGGTTCCGGTGGTTCCGGTGGAGGTTCCGGTACAGATTCCGATGCAGGCTCCGTTGCGGGTTCGGGTTCAGTTGTTGGTATAACTTCAGATATAGCCTCCTCCATGCCCCAAAGTTCCCATAGAGATCTCGTAGACTTGGACTTGACCCTTTTTTGGGTAGAAGTTTCTACACCCACGCCGCCTCCAGTGGTGTCACGACGAGGCGGAGCCGAATAGTCAAGATGGTATAGGTAGTGAAGCATTGACCCTACAGCTTCAGGGTCGTCATCTTCCAGGCTCACGGTACCTGTGGCTTTCTCCTACTCTGCCATAAGCATTCGACTCTAATTGCCATTACTTTTAGTGAAGGAACTCTACCTTCATATCATGTGTAAAAGCAGCATCGAAGAAGCTTGACCGTGGACAGATTATGGCTTTGTGCACCCGATACTCATCGACGCCGCAAGTGATGGTACAGTCTGCGTATTTGCCGGAGCTGAAGAGTCTAATAACGGTACTCAGTAACATAGGACGTCGCTGGCTTCTCGTTGGCTTACTCTTGGAGAGACCTGTTTAAGTCAACCTGCGGTTCAATATCCATAGTAAAAATCACGGATATAATTTCGGATTTGCTAAGGCGCCGGAAATATGATCAAAGTCGGCAACTCTCGACTGGAATGTAACATAAATCTCGAAATCAGAAATAGTAAATGTCGGGAAGTGGGGAATTGCAGTTAAAATGCAAGGTGCCCGCGGATCCCCTTTTATGTAGGTGGATGATCAAATGCATGTCGGCCCAATGATTGTTAGGAGGATGCTTCTCGAAATGTGCAACTGGTCAATTCGGCTTATCTAAGTTGGTTATCTGCACGGCAAGGGATATTCATATGCCCGATTTGAGCGTGTACAGCGGCCATGACTGTTAGGCACGGGTAGACAGGGAGGGGCCTAATGTTTGGAGGTCGAGGTTGGATGGTGGTGCTTGACATAGACGCATGACTGCCCAGCCAATCAGAATGTTGCTTGAAAGGCGGTAATCAGGTAACAATTCATAATAGATAGAGAAGGCTTTGGAGTGGTCTTTCAATTGTTAAATTTCACCACATGGTCGGTGTACAGGATGGACCTCCTCATAGGGTAGTAGTCTTAAACTAGGTTTTGGGAACCGCGTCTAAAAATTGTGTTCATGAGATTCACTAAGTTTTAATGACAGGGCTGAGCTGGCTGGACCTGCCGTTACATTCCTATATAACTAGTGTCGTTATTGGTGGACTGGCTGAAATTTAAGCGCAATATTTGACACGGATATGCATTTCGGTTGTAGGGAGTATTCGAGGAGATGAAATGAAATTGGAAAACCCATTAGCTTGTCGGTATCTATTATGGGACTTTGAACTGGAGACATGTTATGTACTACTTACAGGATATATACTAACTATTAATGTTTCTCCATTCCTGAATGATCATCAATCGACACTTGTTGATGCCCACAGGCAGATTGGGTGCTCCGTACAGCATGTCTAGCTGGACCTACGACTCTTCTCTCAGGCTATGATGCATGGCTCGCAAGTTTGGTCTTACACTTGAAGCATGCTTGATTAGACAGAGCAGGTCCGGATTTAGCAACTCCCCAAACATGCTGAAGCCTCGTTAGACAGAGGGTTGCCGAGCTGAACAGAGCCAAGAGCACCAGGAGGAGTTCTCATCGGTGTCTTAGCACGTACATTGTGCTAAGTTGGGTATGGTATACAGAGCGTAATGCATAGTAATCTGCTGCGGTATCACCACACTGAATCATCTCAGGGATAAGATGCAACCAATTCTTGCCGAGTCCACATATATATTTAGTCTAATTCGGTCGATCGGTGAGGCCTGGCTGTTTGGCTTAGGGACGTGGCTGCTTACACCTCTCAGTATGCAATCTGCTCTGGAGTTAAATAGGATGTTGCAGGCCAAATTTCGAATCGTAGCGCATCCCCGGACTCCATGCTCACCTTTTCAGTGAGCAAAAATCCGCATTCGCTGAGACTATTGCACCCTCGGCCCTTGTCTTTCTCTTACTCCTGAATTCCTGATGGCTCATCTCGGCTCATTCTCAACCGCTTCTGATGACCTCATCCCGCCGCCAGCAGCTGTTAATGATACTCACAAAGTCTATGGCATCGCTGCCGCTTGTATTGCTCTCGGTGTTCTTGCTTCGCTCACCGTCTTCATACGAATCGGTACCAGGTTTCACCTGGGCACCGTGAAGGCGGACGATTATGTGATGATTCCAGCAACCGTAATGGTAAATCCTCACATGCACCTTCCTGAGCTTATACTGTCACAGGTCATATACATCGGCTGGACAGCTATGGCTGGCTACATAAATCTCAACGCCGGTGTGGGCAAGCCACTCTGGGAGATTACCATCGCTGAGTTCTCAATATGGTATAGAGTACGTCCCATGGTACCCAAAGGTTTTAGAAGCTACCTACTAAATACTGTAGGGTATGCTTGGCTACATATGGTTGTACCCAGTAATGTCAGGCTCGATCAGGATTTCCATCCTGCTCTCCTACATGCGAATATTCGCGAACAGGACTTCGCATCCGAAATATGCCCTCTGGGTGCTCTTGGCACTGCAAGCCGCCTACATTATCATCTTTTCGATCATGCCCGCGCTTATATGCAGGCCAATATCTATGTTTTCATCGCCGCTGGAGCGGGGCCAGTATTGCGAGCCCATGTTATACATTCGTATTCAGATCGCACTGCACATCACTAGCTGTGTCCTTGACTTTATTCTTCTCCTTTTACCCATTTATCCGGTCTATAAACTTCAAATGACAGCAAAAAAACGCCTTGGTGTTGCCGTCATGTTCACGATGGGGACTGCGTAGGTTTACTTTTCTGATTCTATCCTTCCTGTGTTCCGTGGGCTTCTGTGCTACTTCCCAGAGACTAATGTAGCTCATGTCCTACGATAGTGCGAGCATAGTAGCAGCATATAAGTTCGGACATTTTGCTGCCGTGTTTGAGCATTACTCGCCACATGATCTTACTTGTAAGTAGAGTGCCATGACATTAGTTGGAAATTTGTTCCTGATATATTGTAGGGTACAAATATGAGATGTCTCGCTTCATCCCTGTGCAGTGGGAAGTATATGGGACGACTGTCTGGATACCCTCCCAAGTCGAGCCAGCTGTCGCCTTAATAGGGACATCCCTACCAGCGCTGCGGCAACTGTCGTCGATAGTAAGAAAATCTACCAACGCGAGCTCACAAAACAGCCAAAATGGAATGTATTCAGAAGATGGTATGTGGGGAGCAGGACGCAAGTTAAACACCAGGGCGGTGGTTAAGGGGGGCCAAGTCCATAGCCTGAACGATTCCGATATCGAACTACAGGCCTTGCATACGAGGTAGCTACTCTAACATACGGGACACAAGTACCTTTTCCCGCAGTCCGTAGGCGTAACTTATTACGGCCATTGGCCTCTTCCACTCTTCCTACTGCAATCAGATGTTGCATCTGGTTCGTCTCCCAGCGCCCGCGGTGATTCTCCTCAGCGGCTGCGATGCAAATGCGGTATATCGTTCGTGCTTGTTGCGTGTGGGAGGCCCCATGTCGAGGAAGCGACCGCCGTGCTCGAAGCTCTGTTGCAGAGCGTGTAGAGCAGGTATTATTTTCGCCAAGTCTGCCGGTCCCCCTGAACCCCTTAAACTTCCCCACAGCCCCGTCTTGCAGTAGTACCGTTTTTGCGGTAGCCCGGATTCACGAGGGGCTGAACCGGCGGCCGGCTGTCCTCACGTTCGGCTCAACTCTGATGCTACTTTTGCTTTTAATGATGGCTTCCTTTCGAACATTGCCGGGCCCGACAGAGGTTCCCGGATGCGGTCTTCGCAACAAGACGCAGCACGTAGCCTCCCTTATCAACATCCTTACGACGCACAGATTCTTTCTTAAGCAGCACAGATAGATAGGTGGGTTATGCGCCCACGGATGTGAACAGTACTTTTATGGTGTTCTCCGCGGCTGAATACCTTTCAAAATTCGGCTTCTACTGTTCTCTTTCGTGGTCTTCCGCGCTCCGGAAATGAGAGGCCTGTCTCTGGATGTCATTGACTGAATTCGTCCAGAGGGGCTCCCGCTCGCCAGTTTACAGAGAACACTCCTGCTTACCTCGAAGCCTATGTTCAATTCAACGAAATGATAGGGCCATATATTAAGGCTTGTGGTAGTTCGGCAGTGGCGAAGATAGGTTGAATACCCGTTAGATCCAGTATGGAATGACCAACTTTGAGGCTTTGGGGATTACATAATTCCTATATACACAGTACGTGTGGGTCGTCTTACCCCTATTCTAACCCTTGTTCCAAGAGGCAGCAAGACGGCTACTTCAAGAATACGATAGCGTTTATATCCCAAGAGGTTCGTGATTAGGGCAAGAGGGGTAATTCACGTGCTGCATGAGCCTTCTTGTTAACACCAGTCTGGACCAAGTTACACCACGTTCTATCTCACTATCGCGCCCGTCAGAGGCAAAGGCCGGCGGCCCCTTCCCGGGCCGTAGAACTGGTTCGTCCATTCCGCCATTTGCTTGATAACGGCTTCCTGCGTCTTCTTCACGTCCTCATTGACGGCATTGCTGGCGCGTAGGTCATTGCAATGGCGCGCGCCGGGGATCACGATGCTCGGCGTCCGCGGGGTGGAGGGGAGGGGACCGCCTGTCCGGAACACGCTGGCCATCGACGCGGATCGCCACGGGTCGAACTCGCCGTTCACCCACATGAGCCGCTTGGTATCGTACAGATGCCAGCCCTTGGTGTGCGCGTTGAGCGCAGCTGCGGTCTTACCCCGGTTTGAGGCGTACGTGTACGGGCCCTGGCGAGGAAAGAATAGCTCGCACTGGCGTTGATAGTACTGGGCATCTGCGAGGCGAGAGAACACCGTTGGGCGGCCCCAGGGTGCTCCGCTATAGACTTCTGTTAACCGCGGATGAATGACCGTAGCGAGCCGGCAGTCTCGTCAATCGGGGTGTGCGGGTGCTTACGTCTGGTAGTAGAAGAAGGGGTCGTTGCATGTCATCCAGACCCAAGTCCGGAAGAATGCGTTTGATTCGGTCCAGTCCGTGAACATTGGGCTGCTTGCGTTGTACGTATCCAGGCATAACACGCTATTTTTGTCTTGCCAATCTTCATATCCGTACGACGCGCATACTAAAGAGTACTATTAGCACCTGGCGCTTCCCGATCCTGAGCATAATAGGCGGGTCAAGAGAGGCAGTTGAAACTTACAGCCTGGCAAATATGATGTTGTGTACCACTTGGCGTAATTAGGAAGGGCCTTCTTGAGCCCGACACCGTGTTTACTAAACTCTGCCACGGTAGTGCTGGGAGAGACCCCCTCGATGGCGTCGCACATTTGATAGAAAGTGGAGTAGCCCTATAGAGTCTCGAATTAGCACAAGTTCAAAAAAGGGTTAAGCGATTGTATCCTGTAGCGCCATGAGACGGGCATATGTACGTACCGAGTAAAGCTGGATACTCTGCCAGGCCCAGATCGGAGCGGAAATGGCCGCCGCGGCATCATCACCGTGCCGAACATCTTGGAGTCCAAACAGCCGCTTCAAATCGGCCTTCTGCTTTCGTGAGCCGTGCAGGAACACACCGTCGATATAGTCGATGATCGCAGAGAAGTCCTTGGAACAGTTTTTGGGCATGCCCTGAAGCCCACTATCAGCGAGCTCCCTTTGTATATAGACAGTAAGGATCATCCTTGAGGAATGCAAGAGGGTCAGCCATTCTTACATCTTGGATCGGATAGAAGTACTGCCAGTAGTCGTAGATCGCCTGTACCGGCCCACTACTCGAGTGAGTTGCCCAGAAGGTCCCCGGCGCGAGCTGGCGTTGGCGGTCAGTATCCCATTACGCTATCACAGCTCCGTGTGCACATACACTTTCAATCCAGGCACCGAGCGCACCAGAGTATGAGCCCCCACTCCAGACCCAGGGCTTCATTTGACGTCAGCTTGCTTCAATGTAAGGCGAAGAGAAGACCGAGCGCCCTACAGTGTTTTCAGCGTTCGAGGTGCCATTCTGGTCAAAAGGCAGTTTTACCGTTCTTGCGAAGTGGACGAAGTCGGCGACAGATTGGTCGAGATTCAAGAATCGTAGATTTTTGGTCGTCTGTTCGACATAAGGGGTTGAGTTTCCCCAGTACCGGTGCTCCACGAGGAGGACAGCACCGCCGACTTCTTTCGCTATCAAGCCGGTGATGGCGGCATCAGTCAGGTACCCCGTGTAGCCAGCAGCAGCCACCTCTCCGGGGGTGAACAAGATGATTGGGCTTCCCGGCCCCTTCCAATATGTGGCATTGTACCAATACGTCTGAGAGAACGTGCCAAACTCCGGGTTTTCGTGGTCAATATACTGTTCGAAGTAGGCAATGCCTGTTTCCGGTTGAGATAGGTCTGCAAGAGCTGCGGTTACGTTCTCGTCAACTTCATCCGGTGGGGGAAGCGGTGGAGGCGGCGTCAGTGCAAGAACACCACTGATACCTAGCGTTACGAAGGAGAACGAGATAGACTGCAGCACGGAGAAACCCATCTTTACGCTCACTACGTGAGGGGCCAGAATGTCACCAGAGACCGGAGGAATACACATCAGCATTCGGGGGAGCGCCAGTATTTATCGGATGCGACAGCCAGTATTTATCCGCCCCATTTACCTCCATCGACCTGGACTCTCCTCGAGAGGACCTACTCTGGTGGCATGGTGACCTAGAGGCGCAGCACTGCTGCTATAGCAGATTTATCAAGAGTTTGTAATGATGCCGACCATCTCCGGTAAGATAAAGCCAATGATGCATCGGGAGCCCTCGCCTGTCCAACGCTTACCACGCGAGATAAGGCTAATAGGCCAGGGTTGGGGGGAGATCAGCGATGCGGCCCTGCGGGCGGGGAAACGTAGACGTGCGTGCAAAGGTGTGAGTGGCGGGGAAGAGGTTAAGCGCAATAAAACAAGCATTGCAACCCTACGCTACATCGTAGCGTTGCATTTTGAACTTGCCCCAAATCAGCAGGTGGTCCAAGATAATACCAGGCCGCTATAGATAGGGATTGATACCGACAGTGAACATTGCAAGACGACCTGGATTACGGTATGCGGAGTACTGCCACAAAAGCCGGTTGTAGGCGGGCAGACCGCCGGAATAATGCGGTCAATGAGAGAACGATGCCGTGGTTTACTGATTGCCAGGCAGGTTTAAGCAGGGAGTCGAGGCGACATCAAATCCAAGTCGTCTAATAAGTCATGAAATATCACATTAGCTACCGGTCGCCCGTCCGTTATGCCGGCCCGGGCACCGGGAGTTCGACATCATTCTTGACGTTTATTGGCCCGGCCCTCTCGCCATAAACAATCCGTCCGGAAGACTCCAGGACGTGGTTGAATCTATGGTTAAGGCATGAGGCAGTCCAAGCCGGCAAGAAATCCGCAAGACGACGATGCGAGCTGCAGCACCCTTTTCTTCCGGAAACTAGATCTCGAACTGATAGCCACTCGCCGACTGGTTGATCAAAGTCAACTGGTTCAGAGTAGGAGAGGGAAAGCAAAAGACACCGATCATGGCACCAAGTGTTGACAACAGGGTCACTGTCAGATAAAAGGAGCACCTTAACCCCCAGCTAGACCATACGTGAAGGTTCATTTATTGCAAGCGGGAGGCGTAGAACAGTGCAGGCCGCTACATTCCTCTAAGTATTGGAGAAGCAGGCTTCGCTTCACCCTGTGCTCCAGAACCTGCTAGGGAGGTCGTCTGCTCTCATAATATGAGGATGCTCACTGTTTACGAACCGATGAATCTCCGAGGGTCACCTCAATAACCATTCTCGATACAGGTGGTCTCGGTCCTCCCCGACCCGCCTTCTTGCATCGTCTGGAGGGACCTTCATGCGGTTCTCCTCTGCGTTCGTGGTGGGGTTACTGCTTGATGATAGCTGGGAACGAGTTATGGGTGGTTTTCGATCTCATCTCCTTGCCTCTCTGATCGACTTTCGAGATAGACCCGGGGTTTTAGATAGTAGGTATTGCGCTGACGATACTGAACCTTGGGCAGTAAGAATTGGCACGTGCCGTGTTACCGAAGGGGGATCCAGTCCGTATCGGAGATATCTAGTGACCGCAAACGTCCCCTGGTGGGTTACTGTATCGTCAAGAAATGGACGGAGTGAAGCACAAAAATATCGACTTCACAGGGTGCCTATCACGGAACCACAGAAGATCCCCCATACTATGAACTCTATGCGCTTTTTCTTGACGGTGGCTCATGCAAGTTGCAACAGTAATGCCCCACTTAAGCATTTAAGCATATGTATGAATCAATTGAATACCAGATGTTATTTGAATTCAATTAACGGGAATAAGATAGCGTCGATGTGGATTATGCCTGATATCTCAGGCAACCATTACCACCTTCGAACTTCCTGTGATTGAATTGGGCGGAAGCACCGAAAGCTCCCACCGCGGACATTACGTTCTCGACAGCACGTTCATACACCCGGGGAGCTTTTCACCTCGGAGCACACGCACCTCAGCTCATACGCTCTCTCACTATGGGTCTCTTCAGCGCATCTGAGGCCCCGGCAAGTAAGCAGCACCCATAGACGTCCACCACCAACCAAGCCAGGGACGGGCAAGTGCTGACGGGGAACTGGTGATCAACGAAACAGAGGCCACGAGACAGGAGATGTCGGATGCTAAGCTCCCGCTCGCCTACCGAGACAGCTGCGCAAACCTCCTCATTCCCCTGAACCGATGTCGGGTCGATACCTACTACTTACCGTGGAAGTGTGAAGTGCGTCATGAGATTAAGCCACCGCCCTCCCCGAGCTTTCTCTACGGTGGTTATGGAATGTGCTGACTAGCTGCGACCGGTTCGGACTTATAGAACGAGAGGCATAGTTACGAGAAGTGTCAGTACGAAGAGTTCAAGAAGCGCGTGGCGAAGATGAACGAGCTGAGGGCAGCCAAGGGCGGAGCGCGAAGCAACTAGGCAGTGGCCAAGCTATATCATATTATGAAGGTATGGTAGGAGGTCCGCTCGCTCGTTTGACGGGCAATTTGATGGAGAAAAGGATAGAGAACCGATAGAGCCCTTTGTGTACATATGCTACCTGCTGCTGGTGCGGGCTGTCCTGATAGGACAAATACGACTGAAATAAGTTTCTTGAGCGATAACTTGGATGGGCTCAGTCCTTCGACTAGAGATGCAGTGATGCTAGTGCTGAGTGCATGCGCAAGAACTCCTCCAGACTTGGAAGGTGTAGGTAGTTGCCCGCCACCCTAAGACTCGTGCAATACGGGTGGTGGGATATAGACATCCCATGACGCTTTGCACCGGCTGAGACACTAGGAAGATGTCCAGGCACATTGCTAATTACGGCCGATATTCTGAATGTACAGCAAGCTGATCAGGGAAGACGAACAGGCATGTCTTGAGGTGCCAATATCACTGATCCCCCCTGCCCTACTCAGCTTTATCTGGATTGGCCGCTTCTTTCTAGTGCGTCAATAAAAACTAATAATCTACATTACGACCTATAACTCTTCTAGATTGAATCAATGCCGCTCTCACAGTGATGTAGCCAAATCCCAATAAGCAACCGAGTGGGCCAACTCCGGGTTGTTCCAGCACAATATCATAAGGACGGTGCCGTGGCTGCAAGGTGACATGTAGCCCACCTCCACTTCCCACTCAAATATTGTTGGAGGTAACTGTCATCGGGCTCGTAAGCCCTGGGTACGGACAGCATATAGACCAATCACTGGGTGGAATGGGCGCAACTGAATCTTGTCGGGGAATGCATATGCCGCGGGCTATCGGCGTCAAAGTACTAGGACAGTCTATGGATAGCGACGAAGCGCTTATGAATGCTGCTAACACGGCAATCATTTAAGGCACCACGTCACGTTCAATATGTCTCAACACATAGCTAGCCTGATAAGGGATCAACACTGATGGTATCTTCGACAGTAATTAAAGCATAAAGCGAACTAAACTCCCTCGTCTTGCTCGATAGATCTGTGCAACACACCAAGACTACTTAACTAAGGGAAGTCGGATACCTGATAACCCCTCGGGCATAATCATACATGGGACATGCCATCACCTTCAAGGCGTAAACACCCACTCATTGTTAAACCCCAATACATGCGGACACAACACTCCCAAGCTTTCAAAATCTCGCGCTCGTCTTCCTGCGCCTTCTGCCACCGGCCGCCTTGCGACCCAGCTCCGGGAGGGACGAGGAGAGAGCCTCGAATGAGGACCCGCTTTCGCTCCGGCTCTGGGACGCGGAGAGGACTTGGCCAGCCTGCCCACCCCGGGAGCCTAGGGGCGCTGTCAAGCTCCTCGTATTGCGGAGTCGGTCGGAGGTAGAGGAGCGCTTGCTAATCCATCCGGGGCCCTTTGGCAGGCTGGAGGACTTCGGGTCGTACGTTTCGTCGATGTCGTCGTCGGCGTAGTTCTCGACGAACGCGGACTCGGGCTCGACTTCCGCGTCACTAGACGAAAGCAGCTCTATGACCTGCGTCCCAGGCGGGAGCGAGAACTGCGATGATGATTCGCGCGGCCGGTTTTCCAGCCGTCTACGCCCCGCTCTCTTTGGCGGCGGCGGCGATATGCAGGCCATGGTAGCCGTAGGCTGACGGCGGAGCCTAGGTAAGGAAGACTCTTCGTTCTTGACGACACCGTTCAGGCTTGTTTGGCTGCCGTCATGCTCAACGCGAGGAAAGCTGTTCGGGATCTTCGAGGATGCTTCCTCGTCTTGATTCTCATCCGATTGTTGGTCCAGTTTTCGCATCGCCTCCTCGTATTCCAAGCCTCCCGCGGCCCCGGTTGAGGTATCCCTCGGTTTCTTCGCAGCCAGCTGTTGAGAGAGCGATTGAGACCTAAGGGGACTTTCGGTCTGGCGGGAGGATTTCGCTGTGCAAAAGATCGTATTGATCGACGCTATCGAGCCAGGGGTGGACGGGCCCCTAGATGACTGCTCTCTGGCCTTCGAGGGCGTCACGTTAGAGTCCGCAGCCGAGCTGGGTGCCTTCACAGGCGACCGGGTAGGAGTACGAATGTCTTCGTCATCGTCGTCGTCATGAGCGCCCAAGAACACCGAGGCGCCGCGCACGTCGTCATCCGCTTCCGTAACTCTGAGGGAGTCGGGGTCATTGGCATCGTCGTCCATTGTATAGTCCGGTTGTCGCCCGCTGCCGACACTACTCGCAGATGAGGGCACTGTTGGCTTGACATGTGTGACCCTCGGAGTACCGGTAATGACCTCGTCCTCGTCACCGCCGAACAGCGGGGCAGATGACTGCTCTCTAGGTTCGACCGAGTCTGACAGAAGTGGTGCGGTATCGATCGCTTCGGTGTCAACGTCGCCCCTGTATCCCGAGCTTTCAATGACTGACGGGTCGTTGCATGTAACATCGGCAGCCTGGCTGGCGATGTCATGAAGCTGTCGAGAAGGGCTGCTGATATCAGACATTGGAAGCTCCTCTGGTTCCTTGCCTTGGCCTGGTTGGTGATCGGTCGAGTTGCTCGAAGTTCGCGCCTCGTCGCCTTTTGCCGGTTCGGCGGATGGTCCGGGTGACGACGCTACGCCCGGGTGGATGCCATCGCTGCCTCCTACAACTGGGAAAGGCGATTCAGTAACATGACTGGCTTCCTCGGGCTGTGCTGATACCTCTTTATTCGACTTCTCGGGCATATCCGAGATACCGCCATTGGGATGTTGGCCATTCGATGCTATCTCGGCATATTTGTCGCCCTCCAAGGAAGGTAACGGCTGTTGAAGAATCCTCGGTTCTTGCATCTCGGCAAAACGTAGAATGCGGTATCCCTCGTCTTCCTCTGCCTCCTCGTCATCGTCTTCCTCGAGGTCGGGCGCTTCGAACTTGCCGTAGATACGTTGACCGGTGAACGGATCATACCGCTTCTGGGAGCCATCGAGGTTGCGATCTCTCTTTGCGAGGCATACTTCGACACCCGTCGCGTCATCATCAATTCTGACGACGACTCCGGTAACGTCGGAGATTTGGGGTCCCCAGCCCGTAGCCTCAGAGCACGACCACTTCTTCCACGTGATTACCATCCCGGGCTTTACATCTCCGGGTCGCAGGATAGGCAGACTGGCTAAATCTTCCGGCAATGACGGCAGGTCGTCCATGTCCGTGAACTGACTCGCCTCTGCTATCGGGTCATTCGGCTCTTGGCGTGGCTCGACGATATCGTCGTAATGTAACTGAACATCGTCACCATCCGTACCGTCTTCGATGCCATTGAACGTCTCGTCGTAACCTTCCCCGCCCCACTCGGAAGAGTCATCATGTTTCCTCTTCTTGCTGGAGCGCCTATCTCCCTGATAGAAATGTGCCTGATTACGCTCGGCCCGCTTGCCTTGGCCACCACGCTTGGTGGAACGCTTGTGGAACCCAGAGCCCTGCTGCTGAGGATCCCATCGCTGAACGAACGGGAAAGGCGGTTCGCTGAGTTCCACCCCTTCATGGCAGCATTCAATGGCTCGGTATACGACTTTATCTCTCCAGGCATCCGGATCTTCTTCCTCTGCTGGTCCTCCGACTCCGGCGTCCGGCTGTTTGGAACCGGAGTTGTCTTGGTCAAGCCTATGGTTTGCAATAAGGCGAACGCCTTCCATCAGTTTTGCACGTACTTTGTCCGCATCGTCCTTGCCCTTCGGGTTGCGTAGACCCAGCGCGCCGAGAAGGAGCCTGCGGCCAGCGCCCACATCCAGTCGGGGCCTTTTTTGACTCGCATTGGACTGCACCGAAGTCGTCTCGCTCGTAGGCGTGTCCTGGGGGTTCTGGTCTTGAGCGGTAGCTTCCTCTACTACCTCTCGCTTCCTTTTCGAACCTATCTGCGCATCCGTCGTCGAATCGCCCTCGTGAACGAACTCACCATTCGAATCAACATCCACTCCACCACTTGCGATCGCGTCTAGCAGCGCTTTTCGTTTCGCCTCGAATAAAGTCTTCAACTCAACCGCACTCTCGTCAGGTGCGTCAGGCGCAGAGACAGTGCTATTTTTAGGGGCTAGAGCGGTCGTCTGAGTGGTCTCTGCTTGTGCTTGGGCTTGCGCCAGCTTTTTTGCCTTTAAAGCAGCTCTCCGACGAGCATTGCGACTTTTCGTACTCTCCTTGCCTAGTCCCGGGGGAACCGGGGTGGGTTGTGGTTTGTCGAGCCGGGGTGGATTTGCTTGCGTCTGCGATGCGGAAGCACTAGGTGGAGCTTCCGTCGCAGGCGTCTTGTTAGGGATTGTCCCGCGTGCGGATTTCACCGTGCGGTTAGCTTCACTTTGCGGGTCGGAACTGGATTCCGCCTCGCTGCTTTCGTTGTCTGACATGTCATCAGATGATGTTTCATCGTCAGAGCTGCTACTGCTGCTGCTGCTTTCGCTTGTTGTTTCGCTACTGCATTCTGCAATATCCTTGCCTCCGCCGCGTGCTTGAGACTTATGGAGGGCGCCTCTGGTAGACACCTCTTCTGGGCCACTGTCATCCTCATCGCTGCTGCTGTTGCTGCTATTATCGCTTTCCATATTCGCGTTATTTAACGAATCCACCTGTGCGGCCCCGCCGCTGGAATCGGTGTCCTCACCAGCGCTACTGGTGTCCGACTCGGCCTCTTCTTCGGAAGAATCATCATCATCATTATCTTCGGAGTCTTCGGAGTTTTCCGCCTCAGAGCTAGAGCTGGTACCGCTACTTGAAGTGTCGTCGTCATCCTCTTCATCCGTGACTATCTTTTCACGGCTTGGTTTGCCGCCGTTGCTGTCGATAAAAGTAGCGGAAGTGGCCTCTCTCTCGCCGCCTAACTTGCCGCTGGTAAAAGAGCCCGAAAGGGTAGCCATGTGCGACAGTCCCTTGCCAGAGGAGATTGACCCTGGAGGCAGACCGCGGTGATCGAACTCACGAACGAATGCTGAAACCTCCTCGGCTTCATCATCCTCTTGTAGGTTACCATCATTGTCTTTGCTATCGAAGAGCTTCTTGTTCGCGAAGGCAAGAGCCGTAGCATTCGCTGCATTCGCCGCTGTAGTATTCGCTGCCGTGGTATCCGCGGCCGTACTTTTATGAGGTGGGGGCTTTTGTTTCGTGGCACCCGAGCGAAACCGTGCGAGAGTGGTGGCATCCGACATCTGGGGCGGAAAACCATCACTCAGCGTCGCGTAGGCCGCCTTGATGTCCCCATTGCTAGCCGTGAGAACCGACTCGCATATCATAGGATGCGCCGAGGGGAAAGCAGTGCGCAATACTGAGATCTTATCTGGGGATTTCATGTTCGAGTCCCGACGACCAGGAGAATTCGCGACGGCCTGTTCTTCGCCCTGACTTCCTTCGGCTATGGTAGCATTGGCTTCTCTGAGGTCCTCCAGCTCTTGGGCGAGCTCGTCGTCAGATTCTAACTCCGAAGCCTCGTCCGTGCTGCCATCATCCTCCGCGTCGGAGGACTGTGGTTCATCGGTCTCGAATTCATCGTCATCATCATCTTCCTCCTCATCATCGGCGTCGGGGCCAGGGTGGGCGTCCTCAAAGTCCTTAGACAACCTAACTCTCCTCGACCCAAGACCGTCTCCTCGCGCGCGGCCATCCGTAAGTAGTAGCATGGGAATATCGTTTTCGCCTTCGCCATCACCGCCTCGGGGTAGATGACCTTCGTCATGACCGGCAGACTCACCTTGGTCGTATAGTAATCTGCGCTTTTTGCGGGGAGGGATGTGAATAGGAGGACGGGCTGGCGGAGCTCTGAGTAGCGGACGACCAAACGGAACCCCGTCAACAAGGCGTTTCCCCTCGGACGAGATCTGATACCGACCGCTTATTCTGCGACGCCTCAGGTCGTCCGTCTGGAGGGGACGGATGAGAGCCTGGTCGTCGTCCCTGAAGAGGCTCCGGATCGCGGAGAAGTGCAGACATTCGAATCGGGACCCATCGGAACTCTGGCGATAGACGGCATAGTCCTCCAATCCCCACTGGTCGCTCTCAAGGGGAAAGTAATTGCTATGGACGTGCTCGAGCAATTTCGCTACGGTCGGATTGTCCTCGAGGGATAGTGGCAGCATGAACCTGTCGTCAGGTAGACCATTGCGCTGTATGACGACGCGCAGGCGGATATACTTGTCGCTCATCTCGGCCGTCGCGGCATGAGACCAGCGGCCGCTTCTCGTTGTGGTTACTGTCGTATACTCGTGATATCGTGGTAAACGTGCAGGTTGTATATGCAGTAGCAGAGTATGTACATGAGGAAGAACTGCTGGGTCAGAAGATGGTTCGTAATGAGGGGTGATGCAATAGCTCGCAGAGATAGGACTGTAGATCAGACTTGACTCCGATAATAGAAGTAGATGCTGAGGTGCGCGTATGAACTACAATAGTATGAACGCAGTAATTGGGAAACGCGGTGGAGCTGGGAGCTTGACGCATCTCGAAAAGTTAAGAGGACCCGAGGGGTGGAGTAACGCGCGCTAGCGAGGCCCTACAGTAAGGGCAGCCGGGCTATCTGTCGCGCACGTGCATAAGACGCTGATATTTCTAATACGGAAATAATGCAAGTATTAGGTGCATCGAAGGCGGCGAATGCATTTAAACGGATTAGCATCAAGCAAAACCGCGGGGTAGAGAATCTTGTTCGGAGGGCCCATTGGGCAGTTAGTCCGAGTATAGTTTTAACCGTTTCGAACATACCGTCCGTTCTTCATGTATGTGGGTGCATGAGACTTGCATACGATGACGTTAAAAGTAGTTCGGAGGCTTATGCAAAGCCTATCAAAGCAGGCCCTACCGTAAAATATCATCGGAGGTCGCTCAAGTGTGCTTTTAAGAGAGGCGGGAGGGGCCCAACCCGGACCAAGCAATAGCCTACTTCGGTGGGACTATGTATGTAGCACATGAATACGCATATACATACTGTAGGCGTGGTGGGCTTAAGTGAGTGGGGGTGCGGCAATTACAAGGTGAGGAAGGTGCAAACGGTGAAGGTGCTAGAAACCTGCAAGAACGACCGGTCCTTTGGCCCAATGGCAAGGCGTCTGACTACGACTATTGCTGAGATCACAAATCAATGATCCGCATATTAAAATCAGGAGATTCTGGGTTCGACCCCCAGGAGGACCTTTTTCTATTTATTATCTTTTATAATTTTTACCATTAAAAAATGTTATATTTCAGCTTTATAAGGCTATTAAATAACAACTTATTATATATTATTAAACTTTATATTATAATTTAATAATATATTATATATATATAAGTAAAAAATATATATAGGCAAGCCGCTTTTTAGCATTTTATAATAATAATTTTTAATAACTTAATAATAATATATCGTATTAATTTAAATTAATCGGATTTTTTTTAATTAAATGTATTTATAACTTTTTTATAAATACGTATATTATGTCTAGGCTTGTTATAAACGTTATATTTTTGTTTTTTCGGTTTAACTTTTTTACGACGATTTTCTTTAATTATTAGAAGTTATATTTTTTTATTAATTTTTTTAAGTTAAAAAAGCTTGATTTCTTGTTTATATAGTAAGAGGTTTTTTTTTTAAAAAAAAAGTTTATTTTTAGTTTTATAACGTTTACTTAAAATGTAGTTTGTTTTACGTAATTAGGCTTTTTTTTCCTAAAAAAGAGCGGCTTTATATAATATTAATATATATATATTTTAATAAAATTAACCGATTTAAGTATTTTTATTAGCAAATTACTTTAATAATTCTTTTTTTTTTATAAATATCGTTTTTATTTTATTATTTTATAAATATTTTTAAGGGTTTTTGTTAACGAGAAAATAAAACCGGCGAAAGTTAATAAGAGAATTATTAACGTATATATAATTAGAAAAAAATTTAATTCAAAAAAAACGTTATTAAAATCGAATAAAATAAGACTAATTTTTACGAATTTAGATTTAATATTATCGGACGTTATAGTAATTTAAAACGCGTTATGAAAGCCGGCGAAAAAAAATCGTTTTTAGTAATATGGGTATAATAATATCGTATTAAGTTTTTGATATATTGTAAATAAACGCCTTTTAAAATAGAAAAATAAAATATATTAAAAAGTTAAAGCCGATATAAAAATTACGTAAATATATAAAACGTAATAATGTTGTAATTGGCGAAATATTTTTCGAATTTTATTAAATAATAATTTTCGTAACCGTACGAAATAAAAAGATATTACGAATTTTTCGTAGATATTGGTATATATTTTTTAAAGTATTAAATTTATTTTAAATTTAATTTATTTATTGTTTAATTATAATTATTTAATGCGATTTTTTAAACGGTTATTAATAATAAATTATCGCGATATTAAAATTTAAAATATTTTTTTTGGTTATAATAATAAATAATGATATAATTTGATTTTAGGAATTAATAATTTAAATAATTATAATTTTTATTTTTGTTACGTTTTTCGGTTTTAATAATTATTATTTCCGTTTTTATGAAAGATTTTATTAAAAATTTAATTTCGTTAAAGTTATAAATATGCTTTTTTTGTAATAACGTGCTATATAAGTACTCCGGACGTATAAGTATTCCGGACGGTTTTTGACATATTTTAATTACCGAATTTTAATTAATTTTTTTTAACATTAATAATATAGAATAGTTTACAAAGAAAACAAGAATAAACCTAGACATTCAAGTTAAAAAACGAGATCCGAAACTTAATTATACGATATTTAATTCTATATATAAAGTCGCAAAATTTACTTTATATAAACGATATACCGGTATACCTTGTTTCAGTAATTATATACTCAAATTATGAAATTTAACGCCGACCGAAAAAAATCGATTATCGATTAAACTTTCGATTTAAATACGCGAACGTTTTTTTATCCGGCTTTAATACGTTAAAAATATAGTTAATATATTGCTTGCTTAACGCGGTATAAAACGCATCGAAATTAATTAGGCGTCGAACTTTATTAAATGGCAAAATATTTTTTAAACGCGTTTAAATCGGAAGATCGATTATTAACGGGTTTATACGAATATTTAGAAATATTTCGCAAATAGTTCGAACTTATTCGGGTTATAATCGTAAAATACGGTATTATAAAAAAGAATATTTATAACTTTAATAAAATTAAATTTTTAATAAAGTTTCTTATAATAATAGGTATAATAATTACTAGTACCGAAAAACGTAAAAAATTTAAATAAACGTAATAAAAAAAATAAGTCCTAATTATTTAACTTATTAATATTTAAAGTTAAATTATATTATTACTTATCATTTTAATAAAAAATATTTTAAATTTTAATATCGTAATAATTTATTGTTAATAATTAATCAAAAAATCGTATTAAATAATAATAATTAAATAATAAATAAATTCTTAAAAGAATTTTAATATTTTAATAAATATATTCGAACGCATATAAAAAATTCGATCCGCTTTTTTATCCTTAATAATTACGAAAGTTACTATTTAATAAAATACGAAAATTATTACGCTAATAATAATATTATTACGTTTTATATACCCGCGTATTTACTGTTACGGCCAGCAAGATATAGCATGGTAGCTAGTTTATTAACGTTATAAACGAAGATTTTAAGCTGAAGAAAAGAAGGAAAGAAAGGCAGAGTCGCAAAGTGCGTGAAGATTTATAAATGTTCCCACTTTCTGTATGGCAGGTGGTTAATTTATGTGGCAGCTGTCGGCCTATGTAACGGTTGCCAACTTCACGGTTTAAGCCTGATAGCTGCCGTTATATTACCTCCTCCTAAAAACTTGTATACGACTAAAAAAAATATGTAAATTTTTGTTAGTTATAAATGCCGTTTTTTTTGTTAATCCGGTTCCTGCTTTCGTGGCCTTATTATTATCGGAATAGTTTTTATTAATCTTGTCGGCAGCTATTACGCGTATTTATTTTTGTAAGCAGACCGGTAATTTAGATATTTTAAAATATTTTATATAAAACCATTTTATTACGATCGAGGCGTTTTTAAAATTGGTTACGGAATATTATATTTCGTTAAGATCGTAATTTTTTTATTTAAACTAATATTGTAGCTTTTTATAGTACTCGTTAAGTTTTAATTATTTAATTTATTTTATTTAAATTTTGGTTTACCGTCGATTTTTTTAGGTAACGGTAATATTTAAATTTATTAAGGTAACGGGTTATCGTCGGCTTTACGTAACCGATCGGCGTAAAATAAGTTATTATTTTATAACTTGGCGGCAAATCGAAAACGAAATTATATCTGCATTTTTCTATAACAATTTACATTTTTAACACGGCTTTTTTCGTAAACGTTTAAACGTTTTTAATTTATTTAACAATTATTAATACCTATTAAATTATTTCGGTTTTTACCTTTATTATATCTAAATCTAACAAAAATAAGTTTCGAATATCTTTATTTAATATAATTTTTAACGAAACTATATTAATCGACGAATGTTATAATAAATTATGTACGAAATTTAATACCGGTATATATACGTTTTAATCATTTGGTATTTATCGATATAAAAACGTAAATATTAATCCAACTTTTAATTTATAAATTCGATAACTTTTTAAATTTATAAGTATAAAACGTTTCCGTAACGATATTTTATACTGGTAAATTTGTTTAATTTAGCTAAAAATTAAGAAATAAATTATTTTACGTTATCGTTAATTTAGATAACGGATATTTTAAGGAAACGATATAAGTATCGATAATATCGGTTAATTAAGATTTCGGTAATATTAATCTTTTTATTTAATAAAGTTGTTATAATTTTGTAAAATTTATCGATAAACGTTTATATATAATTATAACCGTAACGGTTTTTTGGCATATTTTTTCCGTCGACGACAACGTAATTCTAAATATTATTTGGAATAAAAAAAAGGTAAAAAGGTTCCGGGGTTTTATTTCGAGGTGTTTTATTCCGACGGTAATTGTAATAATTCCGAATATATTATCGCATATTTTATTTAAACCGAGACCAGATATATTTTTATATTAATATTTTGATTACTTTATTTTAATTAAAGTACGTAAATATTTTAAATACGTAAGTTTTGCGAATAAATACGGTAGGGAAAAAAATACGGCCGTTAATTATTTTTTTAGGTATTATTAATTTATTATCTTTTTTGCTTAAATTTTGCGTTTCGTTTTTGTAACGGATAAAGTTAACCAAATTAACATTTTACGAAATATTTTCGATTCGTATCTTAATCGGCATTTTATTAATAACAGCGATAAAAAAATTTAATCGTTTTAACGGAATTAAGGCTTAGTTTTTTTTCTTTTTTTTTCGGGCTTTAATTATAAATAAATTTACCGTTTTTCGTAATAAGGTATCTGTAACGATATTTTTTTTGCTAGGTCGATATTAGAAAATAATATCGAAATTAAAAAGGAAATTAACTTATCGGATTTAGCGTATAAAAGAAACGCGTTTATTTATAAAATATAATAAGGTTTAATAATTAGTAATAATAAAAAACTTTTATTTTTAAAACTTAAAGTAATAATATTCGAAAGTTTAAATTATAACGAACAGCTTTCGGTTTTAAATAAAATATGCTTTTTTTATTAAAATTATAATTTTCGAAAAATATTTTACGGATTTTTATTTATTATCTTTTTGTTATTACCAAATAATACCTTTAATTACATTACGGGATACGTTTATATTTACTTTAATTAATCGGCTAGGTAAAAAAAAATTAAAATTAAAATTTCGTAAATAAATCGTTTTATTTTTTCGAAAACTTATTTTTATTCGGGTTTTATTACGAAACAAGTATCTTTTTTTAATAAATAATTTAATAATTCGGTTACGTTATTTTTATAATGGCAAAATATTCGTACGTAATTATAAAGTTTTATAAATAAACGGATTATAATACAATTATTAAAATTTTCGAATTTTTATTTTAAATTATTTTAGTTTTGGCTGGGTTAATAGAAATATTTACGCTTACTTTTATAACGATATTAAAGTAATCCATTTTTTAACGTTAAACCGGAATTTTTTAATATCTTTTTAAAAATTAGTTTTATATAATCGATAAATAATTTTTTTATAATATTTTTAAAAAAATTTTTAAGGCCGGAATAAATTAATACGTTATCGGCGTATATGCTTACGTAATAATCGAGGAATTTATGCAATTAAATATTAATAAACGATTATTATTAAACCGGGTCTATTTTAAATCCAAATAGGAATATTTTTTATTAAAATAATTTTTAATAAATTTTAAATGTTATTCAATATTCCGATTTTATAACGATACGAAGTTTATAAAACGCCTAAATACTGTCGATTTTAGTAAAACGTTTGGCGTTTTAATAGTTAAATATAATACCGTTAAATAAAAAAGTTAAAATTAAGCAATTTTTTAAATGTTAATTTTTTTAACGGTAATCGATATAAAACCAACGTTTTAATAAATAAGGTTTTAAAGTAAATAGAATTAAGGCGGCTTTTTTTTTGTATATATAATTCGATAAAGTCCATTTTTAATAATTTATTTATTATTTCTTTTTTTAACAAAAAGTACTGGATAAATATTCGGTAAATAAGGAGTTTAAAGGCGGGTATCGGCCGGTCGAATTCCAGAATTACGTTATGGCTAGGTCGGAAAATTAAAAAGGTATTAACTTTTTTTTTCGAAAAAAATCCTTCCAGGTAGGCAAAAGGTTTTGATAAAAGCTTCCGAACTCGTTTTACGTATTCCGGATCTTTATTTTCGGGAAAATTTTTTTGGCTATTATATGTCTTCTGTTTTTATAAAGCAGTTATAATTATAACGTTCGACTTTTTATTTTTAAAAGAAATAAATTTTTAAGATAACGGGAATTTATTTTATCGTTCCGTACGGGGGTCGGTTTTTAACCTATTTATTAACGCGGCGATAATTACGTTATTTTCGATAGTTTCCATAATAAAAATAATCGGCTTGATATTATATGCGTTTAATATATCTTTTTTGTTTATTATATTTAACGGAATAACCGGTATAGGTATCGAAGTAAAATCGTTTTCGAATTTTTTTTATAAACGTTAAAGGATTTAGTATTATTTATCGGCCTTTTTTATAACGCGGTTGCAGCAGTAAACATTTTTTGTGAACTTTAAGGTTAACGTATCCGTCTAGCAGGTATCGGGTTAAAAATTTAATCGTTAGTAAAAATTTGGCTAAAGTTAAAAAGTTATCGAATTAAATAATATTTTTATTTTTATAAGTTAATAATAAATTATATTCTTTTATTTAATTAAAACCGATAAAAATATTATATGTAATATTTATAATTTAAAAAACTTAATCCGAAAAACGTTATCCGTTAATTTTAAATATTATAATTATTTAGGTTTTTATTTAATCGATAGGTTATTTCCGGTAATTTTGCAATTAAATTAATTTTTTTAATCAGATAATATAAACTTATAATCGCTTTTTTACTTACTTAACGAAAAAAAAGTTAATAAAAAATCGGGTTTATGTTCCGGTATTACAAAAAACGGTAATACGTAAATTGATCTTATTTATTTAAATTTACGTAATTTTAATAAAAGTTTTATATTTTTTAAAATTATTTATTTCCGCTATTATTAACATAAGGAAAATTATCGAAAAGTTTTCCGACGGTTTTACTCTTTTTCCGATTCGTTGGAACTGAACAAATCATTTATTATCTTTATCGTAACGATCTTTTTCTTATTAGGGTAATTACTAACCTTATATTCCGTCTTGCCATAATTAAAATACGTATTAATTTTCTAATAAACTTTCTTTTCGGTTTTTAATAAAGGTTTACCGGTATTACTTAAAATCTTCGATTTGCCGAAAGTATTATTTAAACGGAATTTTTTATTCTTATTTTTCGATTTATTATTATCCGGGTTATATAATTAGGGTTTACGTTTTTATTAACGTTTTTTACAAGTAAGCTGATTACTATAAACGGTTATAACGATACGATTATAAAACTTTTCGTAAATAACGTTAAAATTACGGTTATTTTTAAAAAAACGTAAATTAAGATTTAAAAAAATATATTCCTACAAAATTTATTTCTATTCGTCTTCGGCGATTTTAACTTTTTAAGCGAAAACGTTAAATTTAAAAATAAAATTATAAATATTTTAATTTTTACCGGATTTAAAAGCGAAAATACGGAAGGTTTTTTTAATAACGAAAATTTAATTCGGATCGTAATACGATAATTTTAATATTTAAATTATTTCGGTTACGTAAAAAAAAATCGTATAATCGATTAATAACAAATTTTAATTACTTATTCGGCCTTTCTTTTTAAAAAGTTTATTAAATAAATTATATAAATCTTTTCGTTTCGAAAAGTTAATTCGTTTATTTCGAATTTATTTATAACCTTACGGATTTAAGCATTAAATTTGGTTTTGTTACCGCTAAACTTAAATAGATTATTAACGTAAGCTTTTTCCTTTCGGTTATAATTAAAATTCGTATTATTATTTTTTATAAATTTGCAAAAAGCGGGCCATATTGCTATATTAATAAAGCGAAATATGCTGATATTACCGAAAGCGTTATTAATTATATTATTTCGGCAAAGGCGGTTAACGATATCGGAAAAAAATAAGGAAATAATAGCTTTATTTAGCCTAAAAGCAAGTAATTTCGTCACGGAATTTTTAAAGTTCTTTTTAAACGTTTTGGTTATCGTTAACCATTTTATTAATTAACTATTTATCGGGATCGGTTTTTAAGTAACTATAGTCTTCGTCTTAATTTAATAAATTTTTTATCTTTACGAATTCGGTTTTGTTTTGCAATACGTTATCTTTTGCCGTTTTTTTTTTTAAAAATACTCGTTATTTTTTATACTTTAGTTTAGGTTTTAAAAAAACATTTCGTCTTTTATATTCTTAATTTTACATTTAATTAATTTAAATCACTTTAAACATCGATTAATTAATAGGTAATCTTTTTAATAAACATTTAATTTTAATGTTAGTTAATTTAGGTTTTAGTTTTAGGTCTAATTTAAAACGCGTTATTTTCGGTATTACGTATCGACGTAAAAATATAATACCTTATTTAATAATCGCTAGGCTAGCAAGGAAAAAAATAAGTTTAAAATAATATTACGGCCAGCGAAATATAGCATGGTAGTTAGTTTATTAGCATTATAAACAAAGATTTTAAGCTGAAAAAAAAGGAAAGAAAAGCAAAGTCGCAAAATACGTAAAGATCTACAAATATCCCCATTCTTTATGTAGCAGGTAGCTAATTTATATGGCAGCTGTTGGCCCATGTGACGGTTGCCAGCTTCACGGTTTGAGCCTGGTAACTGCCGTCACATTTACTATATCGGTTTTAATTTTTTAATATAAATCTTTTTCTATTTTAAAACGCGCTTATTTATGGTATATCGAAAACTTAATATAACGTTATTATACTTATATTATCAAAAAAACAAATTTCGCCGGCTTTTATAACGCATTTCAAATTACCGTAACGTCCAATAATATTAAATTTAGATTCGTAAAAACTGGCTTTATTTTATTTGATCTTAATAATGTTTTTTTCGAATTAAAAATTCTTTTAATTATACTTACGCCAACCGTTTCCCCGCTAACTTCTGCCGGTTTCATTTTACCTTTTACAAAAATCCCTAAAAATATCCATAAAATAACAAAATAAGGACGGTATTTATAAAGAAAAATCAAAAATTATTAAAATAATTTATTAATAAAAATATTCAAATCGGTTAATTTTATAACAAAAAGTTACATATTATTATTATATAAAGCTGCTCTTTTTCGGGAAAAAACGTTTAATTACGTAAAACGAATTATATTTTATATAAACTTTATAAAATTAAAAATAAACTTTTTTTAAAAGAAAAAATACTTATTATATAAAAAAAGCAAGCTTTTTTAGCCCCTAAAAAAATTGCAATTAATAGCAGTTAAAAAAGATTGTCGTAAAAAGGTTAAAACGAAGAAACGAAAATATAGAGTTTGTAACAAGCCTGGATATAATATGCGTACTTATAAAAAAGTTATAAAAATGTTTAATAAAGAAAAATCCGATTAATTTAAATTAATGCAATATATTATTATTAAGTTATTTGAATTTGTTATTATAAAGTGCCAAAAATCGTCCGGAGTACTTGTGTAGGACGTTACTATATTTTACGATTATAGTTCGAATAAGTTCGAATTATTTATAAAATATTTTTAAAATTTCGTATAAAATTCGTTAATAATTAAGTTTTCGATTTAAACGCGTTTAAATATCTTTTTTTCTTTGCCGTTTAATAAAGTTTTACGCCTAGTTAATTTTAACGCATTCCGTGATATGTTAAGTTAATAATATATTAGCTATATTTTTAATATGTAAAAGCCTGATAAAAAATGTTTACGTATTTAAGTTAAAAATTCGGTCGATAATTAAAATTTTTTTTTAGTTAACGTTAATTTTGATAGAGGAAAAATAATACCGATTCGAGCGTATTTACTGTTAAAACGATATATTAAAGTAAAATATAGAACTTTATAAATGAAATTAAGTTTTTTATATTTAATTTTCGGATTTCTTTTTTAAACTTAAATAATTAAATTTATTTTCGTTTCTTTTATAAGGCGTTTTATAATATTAATATTAAAAAATAAACACTTAAAAATAAATAACGGGAATAGCTAAAAAGATTTCTTGCTTAGATATATTTTTCGCTTATATATATGGTACGTTATAGATAAAATTATAATTATTAGTTTTAAAATATATTTAAAAAAATATTATATATATAAAGTTATTAAAATGTTTTCAATATATTTTAAATCGTTAATTTTATTTACCTAATTTAATTAATATTTATATAAATTTATAATTAAAATAAACTTATATTTTATATTTAAAAATGTTTTAATTACTTATTATTAATAATTTATTATATAATATAAATATTATAAAGCGTTTTAGAAAATGATTTAAAATACCGAAAGGTTAAAACTAATAATATATATATAAAACGTAATAATGCCGGTTTACGTAAAGTTTTTCAAATTTTCTCGAATCTTTATTTTTATAAGCGTTAGAAATAAAAGAAACTGACTTTTCTTTTTCGTCTGCCTTTATATATATCGGTAATTAAATTTATTTTAAACTTAATTCGTTCGTTATTTAATTATCTTAACTTATATCAAACTTTTATTAAAATAGTAATAAATATCTTAAATAATAAAACTTTAAAATCTGTTTTAAAATAATAAGTAAAAATAAATTTGCCTTTATAAATTAATAATTTATATAATATAATATAATATTAATTTTTCTTACTTTTATTTAAGTCTTTTATCTTTCTTAATATTTATAATACTCATATTCGATATTATGAAAACTTTATTTAAAAAACTGTTTATCGAAATTATAACTATTTCTTATAATAACTTTCTATACAAGCTTGCGAGCCAAATAAACTCACGACTCGTTTTTTTTTACACTTTTTATTAACATCCTTAAATAATTTGATTATAATATATTAAATTAATTTTGATTAATCGAATCTTTTTTTACTAACTATATTTATAGTTTTTTTTTAAATATATATATTATATTAAGGCTTAATACGGACGTTATATTGCTATTTCTTTCTTTTAATCTGCTTATATCCGATTAACGTCCAACGTATCCAAACTTGTATCATTTCTAATTCGTTAAAATTAAAGCCGATCGATAAGAAAACGATTATTAAACTAATCCTTAACCTATATACGGCAACATTTCCTGTCCGGCTTCGATCGTTAAAGATATACGTTACAAAATACTTTAAAAAAATAGGTTATAAAACGTATTAAAAGGCGCGTTAAAGGGCGTATTAAAAGGCGTACTAAAAAAAGTTACGGAACGTTTCGCGGGGCGGGTAACAAAACGTATCGAACTTGATTTTATAATACATTAAGATCTACGTAATTATATAATTAAAATAAACGTTTCTTAAAAAGATAAATACTTGTTATATAAGATAAATAAATTCTTTTAACCAGCAAAAGAGTCGTAGCAAAAAATTATTATTAATAGCTGCTGAAGTTAGTTAATTAAGAACGGCTTAAAAGAAAGAAATAGTAATTTGGCATTCGTAATAGGTCTTAATATAATATGCATATTTAGAAAAAAGCTATAAATACAGTTAGTAAAATATACTCGATTAATTGCGATTAATTTGATATATTATAGTTAAATAATTCGAATTTATTATTGCAAGGTACTAGAAAACGGCTCGCGAGCTGATTTGGCTCGCGAGCTTATATAGAACGTTACCAGATGTTACGATTATAACTCGAATAAGTTTAAATTATTTTTAAATACTTCTTAAGCTTAATATAATATCTTTTAATAATTAAACCTCTTATTTTAATGTGTTGTAAATTCTTTTTATTATATAATAATGCTCGACGTTTACTTAATTTCGATATATATAATAACGTATTAAATAAATAATAAATCCGCTATATTAATAAGGGTTCAAAGATAAATAGAAATTGTTAACGCATTAAACAAGTCAGTAAGCTAGATAAGCGAATAAGCTACTTTTTCTTTAAATCTTTTAATACTAATAACATAAACCGTTTTATAGTTTCGAACTTTTCGTACGTATTCGTATATATTTATTAAAAGATTAAATGTATTTTAAACTTAACGACTTTATTATTTAATTATTATTACTTAATATAAGTTTTTAATTAACTAGCAATAAATCATTATAATACTAAATAATAGTGGAATATAAGTTTGAAAATCTATAACGTAAATAATTTTAATTCTATATAGTATTTTTCATTATATTTATTTAAATTCTATATATTCTTCGACGTTAATAAGCATTATGTTGATTAATGTAAAAAGCTTTTTTAAAAATCTAGTTTCGTCGAAATTTTAAATATTTTTTACTACGATATTCTATTTTGTAATACTAACTCGTATAAATTCGATGTATTTATAAAATCCTTTTAAATTTTCGTATAAAGTTCGTTAAAATTTTTTTTCAATTTCAACGTATTTAAAGTTTTTATTATCGTTTAACGAATTTTAACGTCTAATTAATTCTAACGTATAACGTAACGCGTTATATAAACAATGTAATAATTATATATATAACGTATTAAAGCCGAACAAAAAACCTTGTTATATTTAAATGAAAAATTCCGTTAATAATCGATTTCTTTTTTGTCGACGTTAATTTTCTTAAATGAAAAATAATACTAATTTAGACGCGTTTATTATTATATTTCGTTTTCAATGTAAAACATAAAACGTTATAAATAAAACTAAGCGGTTTATAAAAAAGTTTCGAGTTTCTTTTTAAAACTTAAAGGGCTAGATTTATTTTAAATATTTTTATAAACAGTTTTAAAATATAGTTAATAAAAAACAAATAATGAAAAATAAATAATTATAATATTAAAAGAAATGTTTAGCTTTGTAATATATTTAGCACGGTAGTGTGTTACGTTGTATAAAATACAACCCTTTAAAATTAAATTATTTCAGCTTTTATAACGTGCTACATAAGTATTCCGGATGCTTAAATACTCCGAACGGTTTTTGACATATTTTAATTATCGAACTTTAATTAATTATTTTTTAATATTAATAATATAAAACGACTTACAAAAAAACGAAAATAAACTTAGCCGTTTAAATTAAAAAACGAAAGTCGAAACTTAATTATGCAATATTTAGTTTTATATATAAAGTTGTAAAATTTATTTTATATAAACGATATACCGGTAGATCTCTTTATAGTAACTATATATCCAAATCGCAAAAATTAACGCCGACCGAAAAAAAGAATTTAATTATCGACCAAATTTTCGACCTAAATATGCGCACGTCTTTTGTCCGGTTTTAATACGTTAAAAATATAGTTAATATATTATTTACTTAACGCGTTATAAAACGCGTCGAAATTAATTAAACGTCGAATTCTATTAAACGGTAAGAAAAAACTTTAAATACGTTGAAATCGGAAAATCGATTATTAACGGCTTTTATACGAAAACTTGAAAATATTTCGGAAATAATTCGAATTTATTCGAGTTATAATTACGAAATATGGCATTATAATAAAGAATATTTATAACTTTAACGAAATTAAATTTTTAATAAGACTTTTTATAATAACGGATATAATAATTATTAATACAAAAAACGTAGAAAACTTAAATAAGCGTAATAAAGACATAAATTATAAAATATAATTATTTAAATTATTAATTTTTAAATTCAATTATACCGTAATTTATTATTATAATAAAAATTTTATTTTAAATTTTAATACGGTAATAATTTATTACTAATAACCGGTTAAAAAAGAATATTAAATCATAATAATTAAATAATAAATAAATTAAATTTCGAATAAATTTAATATTTTAATAAATATATTCGAACGAGTATAGAAATTTCGAAACGTTTCCTCATCTTTAACGGTTACGAAAGTTATTATTCGATAGAATTTAAAAAATATTACGTTTTATATATCCGCGCATTTTTCGTATCGGTTTTAATTTTTAATATATTTTCTTTTTCTATTTTAAAACGCGTTTATTTACAGTATATCGAAAATTTAATACGACGTTATTATACCTCTATTACTAAAAAAGATTTTCTTGAGATTTTGGGTTTTTTTTTTAGAGCGTTGCTATTCAGGCTATATTGAATTTTCTAAATGGGCTATGACCTACCTATAACAACTGTCGCCCCACAAATGTTTCGATGGTATATGCAATGCCACGCCGTATTAACTGGGCCTACAATCACAGCTAAAACAACAGTCAATTAAGGATATTTCCATATAGCAACCTAATACCAGCACAGAAATATAAATACAACATTATTACATTAATAAAATTAATTATATTAACTACGCTTTTGCTATAGTTATAAAAGCCTTTTACGTATAACTCCATATAATCCCTTAATCGTTACCTGTTAAATCCATTATATCGTAAAAGTTAACGGCGTTAATATTAAGCTATTTCTCGAATTCCACTCCATCATGGTTTCTGCTAGAGCGCTGGTGCTTCGTAGGCGGCGGCGGCGGCGGTAGGGGAGCATGGCGTAACTCGCACTGCCGCCGCAGAAGCTTTTAGACAGCCGCTTCGGTAAATAAAGCTATTATAGGTGCAAGCGTAGGTGTCGGCTTGGGTATAGATGCCGGCGATGATAATATGTAGAAATTATGGAAACCGGGTGCGTTTTAGGGTGTTTTATCATAAGTGGAGAACTAGGAAGTACCGGGCCTGCGACCGCATAGCATACAGCTAGCAGAGTGGGGCTATAGCCCGTCTAGAAAAAAACATATAACGTGCCATACTAATAAGCGCAATATACTAATAAGCGCAACACTTTTTTTGGCTATCCCAGCTACCTATCTTTAATCGTTTATTCTTTAACGCTAATATTACGGAACGCTTTATAATAAAAGCGAAAATAAACTTAACTATTTATATTAAAAAACGAAAGCCGAAATTTAATTATAAAAAGCTTAATTTTATTTATAATATCTTATTTTTTACTTTAATATATCATTTTACCGGTAAACGCGCTTAAACCGATATTATCTTTTTTTTATAAAAATTAACGGCGGTTGAAAAAAAAATCGATTATTAACCGAATTTTTAATTTAAATACGTAAACGTTTTTTATTCGGCTTAAATACGTTAAAAATATAGTTAATTTATTATTTACTTAACGCGTTATAAAACGCATTAAATTTAATTAGGCGTCGAAATTTATTAAACGGCAAAAATAATTTTAAATACGTTTAAATCGGAAAATTAATTATTAACGGATTTTATCCGAAATTTTAAAAATATTTTATAAATAATTCGAACTTATTTAAATTATTATCGTAAAATACGGTATTAGAAAAAAGAATATTTATAACTTTAATAAAATTAGATTTTTAATAAGATTTTTTATAATAACGGGCATAATAATTATTAATACAAAAAATGTAAAAACTTAAATAAACGTAATAAAAAGATGAAAAATAAATTATAATTATTTAAACTTTTAATTTTTAAAAGTAAATTATATCGTTATTTATTATTATAGTAAAAAAAAGTTAATTTAAATTTTAATACCGTAATAATTTATTATTAATAATTAAATAAAAATTTATATTAAATAATAATAATTAAATAATAAATAAATTTGGTTTAAAATAAATTTAACATTTTAATAAATATATTCGAACGTATACGAAAAGTTCGAAACGTTTTTTTATTGTTAACGGTTACGAAAATTATTATTTAATAAAATTCGAAAGATATTACGTAAACTATAATATTATTATATTTTATATAGCCGTATATTCTTTATATCGGCTTTAATTTTTTAATGTATTTTATTTTTTTATTTTAAAACGTATATATTTGTTTTATATCGAAGATTTAATACGAAGTTATTATACGTATATTATTAAAAAAGACTTCCTTGCCAGCTTTTACAATACGTTCCAAATTATTATAATTTCCAAAAATATTAAATTTAAATTTGCAAAAGTTAATTTTATTTTATTTGATTTGAATAACGTTTTTTCGAATTAAATATTTTTTTTAAATTATATTTACGCCGACCGTTTTTCCGTTAACTTTTACCGGCTTTATTCGTTCTTTAACCGTAAAAGCCTTTAAAAATATTAAATAAATAACGAAATAAAAACGTTATTTGCCCCCCAAAAAATTAGAAGTTATTAAAGTAATTCGTTAATAAAAATAATTTATTACTTTTATACGAAAATATTTTTATACGAAAAAAAGTTACCTAATTATATAAAACGAACCATATCTTAAGTAAATATTATAAACTTAAAAATAAAGCTTTTTAGATTAAAAAGAAAAGAATAATAAAAAAAGCAATTGATAATAATCAAAAAAGGTTATCGTAAAAAGGGTTAAAAAAAAACAGAAGTATAACGTTTATAGCAACTTTAAATATAATACGCGTATTTATATAAAAATTATAAATACGTTTAGTAAAAAAGAATCCGATTAATTTAAATTAATACGATATATTGTTATTAAGTTATTTGAATTTGTTATTGCAAAGTGTTAAAAAGTGTTGCGTTTTGTCAGATATAAGCATGTATTTAGTATTGGGGTTAAAACAGTTATTGTTTTTTTTAATCATCGAGTCTTTAGACCGTGTCGGTCGGGGCTTATTACTTGTAGATATAGCTTATGTAGTCCCTATTTAAGCCACAGGTAATCTCCGTAGCGTTTTATCTTAAATCCTTTAATATTAACAATTATTTGATACACTCCTTTAGGGGCTGCTTTTTTGATAGCAGGCCCTGGATGTGAAATATCGATTAATTAAAGTTATCTTCGAACTTTTATAAATTTTCATGAAATAACTTCCGAACTTAACGTTCCTATATTTTTTTTAATATTCGTTAACCTTTAATATTAAATAAACTATCCGAAGAACGTATTAAAAAGGATTTTTGTTAATTTATTTATAATTATGTAGTTCGTAAAAATATATATTATTTCGATTTTTTTCGCATTACTTTTTATTATAATTAATGGTTATAAATATTTATATACCTTAATTTCGTTTAAAGCTAGGTAATATTTACGTAAATAAGTTTAAAAATTTATTTATTATTATACTAAATATTAATAATTAAAATATTAAATCGAATTTCGAACTTATTAAATAATTATAATACGTATATAATTTTTTGAGGCGATTTAAATAAATATTAATAATTCCGTTTTTGTTATAAAAGTAATTACTGTATTTTATTTATTAACGCGTTTTTTAATGGTATTATTAAATAAACGTATTACGTAAATTTAGAAACTTTTTCGGTCGATTAAATTATTAATAAAAAAATTTCGTTAATTATTTCGAAAATACTTATTTCACCATACTTTAAAACGTAATATTTCGTCTTAACGAAATATTAAATAAATCGGTTTGCTTTTATATAATATTCCGGGTTTGGATTTATGTTAAATTTTATTAATTTAAAAGCTATAAAAGTTATATTCGGCTAAATAATAATTACGGTATATAATATTAAACCGATTTTTTAAATATATTTTAATAAAACAATTAAATAAAATTTCTTAATTAAGAAATAACTTTTTATTTTTTATGAAAATATCGATTCGGCCGGAATTTAAATTCTTTTTAATTAACTTAATTAATCTATTAATAGATAATAATTATAATAACGATATTTAACGTTTTAATTGATTTCGAATAATTTTAATTTTTAAAGATTATTAAAACCCGTTTTTTTTAAAAAAATTAAAACTTTATTTTAAGTTAATTAATTATTACGTTAACAATTTTTTTGTTTGTAAACAATGATTATATTATTAATATAAAAAAATACAAAAATATAGATTTACGCAAAATAATACGGTTCGTAAAAAATATAAATAAAACTTAATTAAATAACCGGTTGCGATAAGTTTTTTACTAAAATAAAAAAGATTTTTTTAATTTGTATAAAGTTTTAAATAAACCTAAAATATTTTCTGGTTTCCGGAATTTTGGTAATATTTTTATAAAACTTTTTTTATTAACTTTATATTAACTTTATATTAACGAAAATATTAATTACGTTATATTATATTAACTTTAAATTAAATCGTAAAATTATAATAATTAAAGTTAGGAAAAAGCATTTAATAAAAATAATGGTATAAATATTTTCGTATTGTTTATAACCCTATTAATTACTTTATATTATTAAATATATTTTATATTTTAAAAAGTTATTATATTTCTCAAATTTATAAACGTATATTTATATATAATTAAATAACTATTTTTCGTAAATCTTTTTACGCTTATATTTTATTTACGAATTTATTTATTTATAATTATTTAAATAGTTTTTTTTGCTTTCCGAAATTTATTTTTTATAAAATGGTTTTATAATTTTTTATAGGTTTTAAAAGCTGGCGAAAAATATTTTCGAAATTTTATTTATTTATTTATAATAAACGTTTAATTTGATTATATTCGAAAGTATTAATTTAAACTTTTATTTTTATACCGTTAAAATAATAATATAAACGGCCTCTTATCCGGGTAACTTATATTTTATTTAATTATTTTTTATATTTTGATTTTATTACCGAATTTAATTATTTTATATTAAACGCAACCTTTTAATTTGAAATACGGTATATAATTCCGAAATTAAAAGTTTTCTCGATATTTTTACGTTTTTTAAAAGCGGCGTTTATAATTAATTTTTTCTTAAAACCGCAATAATTTAAATAATAATAATTAATAAGGTAATAAAATGTGGCGAAATGAAATCGAGCGTTAAATAAAAAGCGAAATAAGTATTTATATAAAGTTAATTAAATTTATACGCATTAAATTCTTTTAAAGGTTTTTTTATTTCGTCCGAATTTATTACGTTTTCCTTTTTAATAACGTTATTTAAGCTTACCTTTAATAATTACGTAATTTCTTTATTTCTTTATAAACCGTAAGTCCATATTTAAAGCGTAAACCTTTTAAATATTCGATTTTATTAAGTAAATAATACAGTTCGTTTTCGGTTACCTTAAAAAAATTGTTTTTAAGGTTATATAAGTTATTATTAAAAATATTTTCTTCGTCGAAAATAACGTTATAAGTTATTATTATTTTATTCGTTAAAAAGTTCTATTTACAGTAAATATTCGATAATTGGTATTTTATAAAGTAATTAATTTAGCTTTTCGGGTCGAACTTTTATTTTTTGCTTTGTTTATATTATACGTTTTTTTACTAAGGCGTAAATTTTATAATTATAAATTTAAAAATAATTTAGATAAGGTTTTTGGTCGGTAATTATCGTTTTCTTATACATATTTAATAAATATAAAAGCGTTTATATAACGTTAACTAATTAAATATGTATTTAGAAATCCGGTTATATAAGTAAATTATAACGTAATAAATCTTTATTTATAAAAAATATAATAATCTTGTCCTTTTTCGTATATAAATTATTTTTATTTTAATTATATTTTCCGAACATTCCACGCCTTTATTTCATATCTATATATTAAATGCCGAAAGCTTAATTTAAACTTTTTTTTTTAGATATAAGTAATTTCGGATTTAGTATTTTTTGCCGTATAGTTCGTCGTCGTATTTTATAACTTTTACTTTATAATTATAGTTTTTAAAAATAATAAATATCTGGTTTAAAGTTATTATAATTATTTCGGCTATTATACCGTTAAAGGATTAATTTTAAATATAACTTAAAAACAATTAATTATAAATATAACGTTATTAATATAATCGTTATTCTTTTTCAGATTTTAAAAGTTAATAATTAATTACGTTTTCTGTTTTACGGCTGGATTTCGGCAAATTTTGTAATTTAAGTGCTTTATTTTTCCGTATCCGTATGCATTATATTTAATAATAATAATTTCGTTTTTTTTCCGGCATTTCTAGTTAAAATCCTTAAATTTTATTTTTCGAAAATAGCTTATAACATGGTTAAGGATTTCTGGATCCGGGTAAATAAACTTTAAATGTTATCGTTAAGTATTAATAGTATTTAAACGTTATTTTATTTATAAATTTAAATTTTTTCCGTCGGATGAAAAATATTTTTAGAATTAATTATAATAATAAGTATTCGCTTATTATTTAATCGTCTTTTTCGGTTAACGTTATAATAATTAAATTATATTTTCGTTAAAAATAATTATTAATGTTTCATGGTTTTACTAAAGGCTTTATTCTTTTAGCAAACGTAATAATATTAAATTATAGGCGCATTTTTCGTAATACGTTATATTATATAAACGTATTAACCAGAAATTATTTAAGTTTTCGAAACGGATATTTATTTTTTTTGTATTCGAAAATGAAAATAATTATATGTTTAGCAAATATATAATTACCTAAATATATTAATTTAAAATTTAAAAATTTATTAAATTTATTAAAAATATAAAAAATCATTTTTAAATCTAAAATAAAAATGTTTTTTTTTAAAAAATAAATAACTATTTTAAAAGCTGCATAAAATATTAAAAATATAATTTTAATAATATCTATTCTGCATTTTAATTAACCGAATTTTTCGGATAATATTTTAAAGTTTAATCTTTTAATGTTTTTTGTTAAATTTACGATAATATTAAGACGTTTTTTAATTAATTATATTAAGGTTTCGTTAAATTTTTAATATTCGAATGTTTTATTTTTTAAAAATAAATTAATAAATTAATAATTCGTAAAAGCTTAAATATATCTAATAAATAAATCCGGTAAAGTTTTCGTTAATAATAATACATTTTTATTTTAATTCTGTTAACTTACCCCTTTAATTTTAAATTTTCTTTTTACCGAAATTTTAATTTTTTTTTATAAAAATATTAATTAATTAATTTTGTATTTTGTTAATATTTAATAAATCGTTATTTATTTCGGGGTTCGGATTATTTATATTTCCGAACGTTATTTCGAATACGTTTTAGTAATTTACGGATAAATTCTTTTAAATTATACGGAAATATTAGCTTTAAATTATGTTATTATTTCGTAAAATTTTAAAATATCAAAATTAATTCATTTTTTATAACTTATTTTAAAATTTATAGTTTAATAATTAAAAATATTATTACAAGCGTTTTTTGAATTATTTACTAAATTTTATATATCGTTAATTCTTTTATTATTTTTATTTTATACGTTCGATATAATTATTTTTTATTAATTATTTATATTTTAAAATTCTTTAAAAACTTAATAAATAATTTAATAATTATTCGATATTTTTTTTCGTCTTCGATTTTAATTTTTTTAATAAATAATACCGGGTTGTTTAAATCGTTATATTATTTATTAAAAATTTTTATTCATTTATAAATCATAATTTAATAATTAAAAAATACCGAAAATAAAATTTAATCCGTTAATTTTTAATATTTTTCCGGTAATTTTTATAATTTTTATTTTCGTATACTGAAATGGAGCAGAGTGGAGGGTCGGACATATGGCCTGACTAATCGGTTAATCAACACCCTCTATATATTTCTAGCGGTTCTTTTCGCCGGGCTCAACCCCAAAAACATCACCACTTATCGTTCATAATTTTACTTTTTGGACTGGTCTCAACACCAGAATACAGTTTGCATTACCTTCGTTATCTCTTAAACCCTGGGCTCACTCGTAATACGCTTTTCGATTATATACTGATCAGGACCGATTTTCCCCGTCCCAATTCATCTGGCTGCCAAAAAGAGAAAACTGGCTCTAATTAGCTGCCGAGGCAACTGTCGATTTCCGATTATGAAACGGAAAAAATAAGGTCCTAATTAAAAGCACAATTATAATTATAATTACGATTATAATTATATAAACTTAACAGCAACTTACGGTAAATAACTAATAATTACGATAACGACGTAACCCCTTTATAATCAATAAAAAAGTTATTAAATTACCTAAATACGATACCTTACTTAAAGACATCGCTTTATTCGGAAAATGGCAAAAAAGTATAAGCGCGAACGGTAACCGGTATCGGAACCTGGCCTAATTATTCAAGTTTTAAACCGATTATATAATTCAAAACACCATACATATTAATAAAAAAATTACATAATAAAACAAATTATAAGATTTTTTTAATAAAGGTTAAAAAAGCCAAAATTACGTCGCTAGCGATGTAATTATTAAAATTAAAATAAATTAAAATAAATATAATAACGACAAAATTAACGATATAAATAAAATAACGAATACGAACAAAAAAAGAAATAAAGCTATAAAGTTATTTATTTTGCATATAAAAGGAAAATATCGAAAAAGAAATAACGTTTCTTAATACGATATAGAAATCAGGAAAAGAACGTTACGTAATATATTCTGGACCTTTTTAACGTTAATCGGATAACATTTTGTTTAATTATTATTAAACAGTATCATTTAAAATTTATTTCTTTTATTAAGTTTAAATATTATAACGCTTAAATTAATAGTAAAAATATTAATTAATAAATTAAAAAAGGTACGGTTAAATAATTAAGAACGTAACATTAATCAAAATAAGGTTATTTAAATAATTAATAAAAAAAGGAAATTATTTACTTTTTAAATTTAATAAAAAAAATATACTTAAAATAATTATTACGGATAGTTATTTACCTTATACCTAAATATATTTCCGTTAAAATAATATCTTATAACCCAAATAATTTAAGAATTAATAATATTAAATAATTTAAAATAGACTTTAATAAATTTTCTAAAAACTTATCGAAACTTTTTAAAATTATTATTTAAATTTAATTATAATACGGATTATTTTTAGCATTAAATATTTTTAATTTTACGGAAACTTAAAACTTTACCTTAAATACGATCGTTTAATACCGATTAACTGAAAACCTTTACAATAATAAATTTAATAAAGTTAAACCCCGGAATAATAATAATTTAATTAGATTTTTAAAAGCTATTAGGAACTTAAATATATAAATAATTCCTAAAATTATTATTAAAATACCGAAAGAATAAAAGATTTTATAAAAGTACGAATTTTTAAAATTATTTATAAGGCTTATAATGTTACGGCTAGCGAAGTATAGCATGATAGCTAGTTTATTGGCATTATGAACGAAGATTCTAAGCTGAAGAAAAGAAGGAAGGAAAGGCAGAGTCGCAAAGTGCGTGAAGATTTATAAATGTCCCCACTTTCTGTATGGTAGGTAGCTAGTTTATATGGCAGCTGTTAGCCCTATGTAACGGCTGCCAGCCTTACGGTATCCTGGTGGCTGCCGTTATATTACCCCTTTTTAAAAACTTGTATACGATTAAAGAAAGTATGCGAGTTTTTATTAGTTATAGGTGCCATTTTTTCCTTGTTAATCCGGTTCCTGTTTTCGTGGTTTTATTGTTATCGGGGTGGTTTTCGTTAATTTTATCGGCCGCCGTTGTACATATTTATTTTTGTAAGCGGATCGGTAATCCAAATGCTTTAAAATGTTTCGTATGGAACTGTTTTATTACGATCGGTACGTTTTTAAAGTTGGTAACGGAATATTATGTTTTGTCGGGATCGTAACCTTTTTATTTAATCTGATATTGTAATTTTTTATGGCGCCTATTAAGTTTTAATTGTTCGATTTGTTTTATTTTAAATTTTAGTTTACCGTTAATTTTTTTAAATAACGGTAATATTTAAGTTTGTTAAGGTAACGGGTTATCGTCGGCTTTACGTAACCGATCGGCGTAAAATAAGTTAATTATTTTATAACTTGGTAATAAATCGAAAACGAAATTATATTTACGTTTTTTTATAATTTTAAAAAGCTTTATTTATTATGAATTTAAGTAAATAATTAATATTTATATCGCGAAATCTTTTTTACCGAGGAAAATTTTGTCGCCGACTTTAAAGTTGGCTAAATAACGTTTTTTATTAATTTATATTTTTTAACGTTTTTACGTTTTTAATGCGGTTTTTTTTGCAAACGTTTGAACGTTTTTAATTTATTTAACGATTATTAATACCCGTTAAATTAATTCGGTTTTTATTTTTATTATATCTAAATTTAATAATAATAAGTTCCGGATATTTTTGTTTAATATAAATTTTAACGGAATTATATTAATCGACGAATATTATAATAAATTATACGCAAAGTTTAATGCCGATATATATACGTTTTAATAGTTTTAGTATTTATCGATATAAAAACGTAAATATTAATTTAGTTTTTAATTTATAAATTCGATAACTTTTTAAGTTTACGGGTATAAAATGTTTTTATAACGATATTTTATATTAATAAGTTCGTTTAATTTAGCTAAAAATTAAAAAATAAATTATTTTACGTTATTATTAATTTAAATAATAAGTATTTTAAGGAAACGATATAAGTATCGATAATATCGGTTAATTAGGGTTTTGGCGGTATTAATTTTTTTACTTAATAAGGTTATTATAATTTTGTTAAGTTTATCGATAAATGCTTATATATAATTATAACTATAACGGTTTTTTGGCATATTTTTTCCGTTGACGATAACATAATTCCAGATATTATTTAAAATAAAAAAAGGATAAAAAAGTTTCGTGGTTTTATTTCGAAACGTTTTGTTTCGACGGTAATCGTAATAGTTCCGAATATATTGTCGGATATTTTGCTTAAGCCGGGGCCAAGTATATTTCCGTATTAATATTTTAATTATTTTGTTTTGGTTAAAGTACGTAAATATTTTAGGTACGTAAATTTTGCGGATAAATACGGTACGGAAAAAAATATAACCGTTAATTATTTTTTCGGGTATTATTAATTTGTTATTTTTTTTACTTAAATTTTATATTTCGTTTTTGTAACGGATAAGGTTAATTAGGTTAGTACCTTATAAAATATCCTTAATTCGTATTTTAGTTAGCATTTCGTTAATAATAGTGATAGGAAAGTTTATTCGTTTTAGTAAAATTAAAATCTGGTTTTTTTTTTCTTTTTTCGGATTTTAACTGTAAATATATTTACCGTTTTTCGTAATAAAATATCCGCGGCAAAATTTTTTTTATTAGGTCGATATTAAAAGGTAATATTAAAGTTAAAAAAAAAATCGGTTTATCGGATCTGGCGCGTAAAAAAAACGCGTTTATTTACAAAATATAATAAAATTTAATAATCGGTAATAATAAAAAACTTTTATCCTTAAAATTTAAAATAATAATATTCGAAAGTTTAAATTACCGTAAACAACTTTTGGTTTTAAATAAAATACGCCTTTTTTACTAAAGTTATAATTTTCGAAAAATATTTTACGAATTTTTATTCGTTATTTTTTTGTTATTATCAAATAATACTTTTAATTACGTTACGGGATACGTTTATCTTTATTTTGGTTAATCGGCCAGATCGAAAAAAGGCCAAAATTAAAGCTTTATAAGTAAACCGTTTTATTTTTTCGAAATTCTTTTTTTATTTAAGTTTTATTACAAAAAAGGTATTTTTTTTTTAATAAACGGTTTAATAATTCGGTTATACCGCTTTTATGGTAACAGAATATTTATACGTAATTATAAAGTTTTATAAATAAACGGATTACGGTATAATTATTAAAGTTTTCGAATTTTTATTTTTAAATTACTTTAATTTTAATTAGGTCGATAAAAATATTTACGCTTATTTTTATAATAATACCGAAATAATCCACTTTTTTAACGTTAAACCGGGATTTTTTAATATCTTTTTAAAAGTTAATTTTATATAACCGGTAAATAAATTTTTCGTAATATTCCCAATATTTTTTTTAAGGTTAAAATAAATTAATATATCGTCGGCGTAAACGTTTACGTAATAATTGAAAAATTTATATAATTAAGTATTAATAAACAATTATTATTAAATAAGGCTTATTTTTAATGCAAATAAAAATACTTTCTATTAAAACGTTCTTTAACGAGTTTTAAATATTATTAAATATTCCGACTTAATAATAATACGAAGTTTATAAAACGCCTAAATAATATCGATTTTAGTAAAACGTTTAACGTTTTGGCAGTTAAACATAATACCGTTAAATAAAGGGGTTAAAATAAAACGATTTTTTAAATATTAATTCTTTTAACGGTAATCGATATAAAACCGGCGTTCCGACAAATAAAGTTTTAAAATAAATAAAATTAAGGCGGCATTTTTTTATATATATAATTCGATAAAGTTTATTTTTAATAATTTATTTACCACTTTTTTTTTAACGGAAAGTATTAAATAAATATTTTATAAGTAAAAGGTTTAAAAGCGGGTATCGGCCGGTTAAGTTCCAAAATTACGTATAACCAGGTCGGAAATTTAAAAAAATATTAATTTCTTTTTTTTTAAAAAAATCCTTTGAAAAAAGTAAAAAAATTTGATAAAAACTTCCGGATTTATTTTACGTATTCCGGATCCTTATTTTCGGGAAAAAGGATCCTTTAACCGTTATATATCTTTCATTTTTGCAAAGCGGTTATCGTTATAACGTTTAACTCTTTATTTTCAAAAGGAATAACTTTTTAAAGTAACGAATATTTACTCCATCGTTTTGTACGGAAGTCGGTTTCCAACTTATTCGTTAACAAGGCGATAATTACGTTATTTTTAATAATTTCCATAACGAAAATGGTCGGCTTAATATTATATACGTCCAGTATATCTTTATTTATTATATTTAACAAAATAACAAATATAGGTATTAAAGTAAAATCGTTCTTAGGTTTTTTTTATAAACGTTAAAGGATTTAATATTACTTATCGGCCTTTTTTATAACGTAATTACGGCGGTAAACGTTTTCCTAAACTTTAAAGTTAACGTATCCGTTTAGCAAGTATCGGGTTAGGAACTTAATCGCCGGCGAAAACTTGGCCAAAGTGAATAAATTATCGAATTAAATAATATTTTTAATTTTACAGTTTAATAATAAATTATATTCTTTTATTTAATCGAAATTAATAAAAATATTATATTTAATATTTATAATCTGGAAAATTTAATCGGGAAAACGTTATTCGTTAATTTCGAATATTATAATTATTTAGGTTTTTATTTAACCGATAAATTATTTCCGGTAATTCTGTAATTAAATTAATTTTTTTAACCGAATAATATAAACTTATAATCGTTTTTTCGTTTATTTAACGAAAAAAAAGTTAACAAAAAATCGGGTTTATATTCCGATATTACAGAAAGCGATAATACGTAAACTAATTCCATTTATTTAAATTTGCGTAATTTTAATAAAAGTTTTACATTTTTTAAAATTATTTATTGCCGTTATTATTAATATAAAAAAAATTATCGAAAAGTTTTCCGACGGTTTTATTTTTTTTTCCAATTTATCGAAACTGGATAAATCCTTTATTATCTTTACCGTAATAACCTTTTTTTTATTAAAATAATCGTTAACTTTATATTCCGTTTTATTATAATTAAAATATATATTAACTTTTTAATAAACCTTTTTCTTAACCTTTAACAAAGGTTTACCGATATTACCTGAAATTTTCGATTTACCGGAATTATTATTCGAACAGGACTTTTTATTTTTATTTTTCGGTTTATTAAAATCGTATAATTAGGATTTACGTTTTTGTTAACGTTTTTTATAAATAAGTTAATTATTATAAACGGTTATAATAACGCAGTTATAAAACTTTTCGTAAATAACATCGAAATTACGGTTATTTTTAAAAAAGCGTAAATTAAAAATAAAAAAATATATTTTTATAAAACTTATTTTTATTCGTTTTCGGTAATTTTAACCTTTTAAGCAAAAGCGTTAAATTTAAAGATAAAATCGTAAATATTTTAATTTTTGCCAGGTTTAAAAATAAAAATACGGAAAGTTTTTTTAATAACGAAAATTTAGTTCGGGTTATAATACGATAATTTTAATACCTAGATTATTTCGGTTACGCAAAAAAAAGTTACGTAATCGATCGGTAACAAATTTTAATTATTTATTCGGTTTTTTTTTAAAAAAAAAGTTTATTAAGTAAATTATATAAATTTTTTCGTTCCGAAAGGTCGATTTATTTATTTCAAATTTATTTGCGACTTTATAAATTTAAACGTTAAATTTAATTTTGTTACCGTTAAATTTGGCTAAATCGTTAACGTAAATTTTTTTTTTCGGTTATAATTAGGATTTACGTTATTAATTTCCGTAAACTTGCGGAAAACGGGTTATGCTATTATATTGATAGGGCGAAACGTATTGGTATTACCGAAAGCGTTATTAATTATGTTTTTTCGGTAAAGGCGGTCGATATCGTCGGAAGGAATGGGGGAATAATAGCTTTATTTGGCTTAAAGGTAAGCAATTTTGTTACGAAGTTTTTAAAGTTTTCCTTAGATATTCTGGTTGTCGTTAGTTATTTTGTCGATTAGCTGCCTGTCGGGGTCGGTTTTTGAATGGTTATGGTCTTGGTTTTGGTAATTTTGGTCTTGGTTTAATAATTTTTTTATCTTTATGGATTCGGTTTCGTTTTACGGTACGTTATTTTTCGTATTTTGGTTTGGGTTTTGGAAAAGTATTTCGGTTTTTGTATTCTTAATTTTATCTTTAATTGATTTAAATCGCTTTGAATATCGACTAGCTGATAGGTAGTTTTTTTTAACAGATATCTAGTTTTGATGCTGGTTAATTTAGGTTTTCATTTTGGGTTTGGTTTGGGACGCGTTATTTTTCGTCGTTACGTATCGACGTAAAAAGGTATAGTACCTTATTTATTAATCGCTAGGCCAGTAAGGAAGGGAATAAGCTTAGAATAGTGTTACGGCTAGCGAAATATAGCATAATAGCTAGTTTATTGGCGCTATAAACGAAGATTCTAAGCTGAAGAAAAGAAGGAAGGAAAGGCAAAGTTGCAAAATGCGTAAAGATTTACAAATGTCCTCACTTTCTGTGTGGCAGGTGGCTAGTTCGTGTGGCAGCTGTCAGCCTTACGTGACGGTTGCCAGCCTCACGGTATCCTGGTGGCTGCCGTCATATATAATACCTATACTAAACGTTATATCTTTCGAATAAACCGATTAACCCGAATACGGTTTTCCTATATTTATTATAAATAAGCTTTTATCTTTTGTAATTTTTTCAAATCCGTTAATTTATCCGGATTTTCGTTTTTTAGGAACTAAAATTATCGATTAAGTTAAAGGGATTATTTAATTATACAAAAAATATAAGTTTACGGAATTTAAAATATTTGCCGAATTATTATTTTAAACCGAAAATATTAATATAAAAAACTAGATTAAAGTAATTATTAATAAAGTAATTAAATAAAATAACGTAATTAAAATCGTTTTAAAAAATTTTAAATTATAAAACCTAAAGCAAATTTAAACTATTAAAAATTAATTAAGGATTTTAACTAAATAAACTTAACGGAATAACCTTAATCAGATTTATAATCATTACTTAAAGCATGCCGTTAAAATAAGAAACGTTTTGGAAAAAGTTCAGCAAAAAAAGTAATTAATTAACAAAAACGAATATATTAAAAGCTTATTAAAAAAATTATTAACCGGTTATTTCGAAAAAATTATTAATAAATCGAATATATAATTTAAAAACCTACATATAATAATTTACAATAATACTTTTATATTAATTAAAAGTTAGGTTATAAACAAAACTGCACTTTTTAAATATAAAGGACGTAAACGATAATATAAAGGCGTCTGTTTCGATATTAAGCAAGAAAATAAGGATCGGCTTTATTCGATTTAATAACCCAGATAATAACGATAAAAAAGCCCCAGTTTACGATAATTATTACCAAATCGGATTAATTAAATATCGGAAATTACAAACGCGTTATAAAAATTAAAAATTAATTAAGCCCGATAAATTTAAAACTTTAAAACGTTTTAAAAAAAGATAAAAAACCGAAAAACCGTCTGGATATTATAATATTACGTTCCGCCAGAATAGGAGGTACCTTAAATATATAATTATAGTACCGATCCGTCGATTAATATAATTAATTTCTAGCCCGATAAATTTAGTCGACTAAGTTTTTACCATAAACAAAATAAATACTAAAGTCGAGAAAAATACCGAAACGGTTATTAAGGTTATAATAAACGTTTTAATAATTTTAATTAAAGTATTTATTAATTTTATTAAAAACTTGGATATAATATGCAAAAGTATCGCCTATTTATTAATATAAATATTATAAAAATAATTTTACTTGCTAACGACGGTTATACTATTTTTTAAAAACTTTAAAAAATAAAGTTATTTTAGACATAATTTAATTCCTTTAAATCTTAAGAAATCAGGCGATTAAATGATAAATTTTAATTTAGAAAAGGATTTTAAAATAAATTTATAATTTACCAGCCTTCTTTACCTAATTTAAGAAGAAAATACGGTATTTTGATCGGCGAAACGACATTTTCCAGGGCGTTAACAATTAATTAACCAGCTCTGACCCGGATACTGTTAATTTAGCTAAACCTTAAAAGTATATTACGATTTTACAACCAAACTGATAAAAGTCCGATATTAATTAAACCAAAATAACCGAAATTAATATAACTTATTTCGTTAATTATAAAAAAAACCGTTTTATAAAAAGGTATTTTTACGCAAATAGTTATAAAGTAACCCTGTCGAAAGCAAAGATATTTGCTATTTAAAGGAAATCCGAACTTTAAAAATCGATAATTTTAATTAATTAACGGTACTTATTAGCGTTATAATAACTAAGCGATCTAGAAATAAAAAAGATAACTTTAAAGGTATAAAAAAAATAAAATTAAGTACGAAATTAACGATAATAACTTAATATTTAAAGGATTTATATTTTATAATATAAAGGTCGGCGCTTAAATAAATAATATTTTTTAGATAAATATTAATATCTTTTAAATAAACGATATTATTTAAACGGATAATACCTTTACTTATAAAGGCCTAATCGATAAATATATAATTAAATTCTGGAAAAAAAAAATCCGAAAAAACTTTAAAAGGAAGTTTAAAATTATTTGGTTTAAATTAATCGAAATTTGCTCAGATTTCGGAAAAGCTTTTAAGAACTTTATAACTGTTAAAACTTTGAAAATATTTGGTTGCAAAATACGGAAACGATTAAGATGACCGAAATTAAAGTATAAAAATTAGAAGCTTTAAAAATAAAAAAACTTTTTAAAATTTTTATTATAAATATCGGTTATAAAGTAAAAAGTTAAAAAGAAATTAAAGTTTTATCGGTTTAGTAATGCAGCCCAGTTAAATATATCATCTCGTTATTTAGATTAGCAGTTAAAATGGGCTATGGAAGCGGTAAAAATTTAATTAATAAAATTATTAATACTGGAGCTAAGTTTAGCGTTATCGTTACGTTATACGTTAAACGATATAGACTAGTTATATAATAAATACACGTATCGTTCATAGGTTTTATTTTTAAAAAAAAAATTTTAAAGGTATTATTAAGATATCCGTTCAGTTAGTTAACCGATTAATTATTATTTCTTTATTTATTATTATTAATTATTACGTTATATAACTATTAATACTGAAACTTAATTTTATAACTAAATCGAAAATAACGTTAAATATGGATCCGGACGTAATAAAAGGAATCTTAAAATTTGGCCCGTTAAAAATTATTATTTCCTTAATTCTTGCTGGAAAAATTACGTATAATATCCGTACTGATAAGGAGCCTAAAAAAAGCAGCCGGTAAAATAATAGGCCGCTTTACTGGCGAAAGCAGGCCTATAAGCGAAAATACGGACGAATACATTATAAGCCTTTACGTTTTTTTAATTAATGATATATATTGATTAAAATCCAATAATAATTTAAAAGGCTATAAGTAATAAGTTGGAACCCGGAAATATTATCCTAGGTTAATTTAACGATAAGGAACTTATATACACCTTATATGGAATACTGTAAGATAAAATATAGCAAAAGATTAATAATAATCGGACTGTATAAATTAATACGATATATAAGCCGAAATAAAAAAAAGTGGTCCTAGTCGATAATATGCTACCAGACGGATTAATATTACTCGAAGACCCGGATTAAAAAGTTAAGGAATTTAAAAAGGTTTAAAAAGTTTTTAATTAAAGCAAAAAGAAACCTAATAAACCTGATATATTATTAATTATCCTGTTTCTTAGGTTTATTATTATATTACGAGGTATCCGACCTATTAAGGAAAGGGTTAAGGCTATTTTTAATTAATTTGGTAATAAATTTAATTATATTAAAAAGGCCTTATTTAAAAAGATATTTTTTCGTAAAAAGGTTATTTTAACCTGGGATTAGCAAGATTATGGCAAAATTAAATCGAATGTTGTACCAGATTATAAGATCCGAATAGTTTTTTATGAAGCATGGTAAATTAAGAGTATAATAGTGCTTGTTAGTTTTAAAAATAAGTTAATCGATATGTTATAAATACGTATTTAATAAGGAATATTCGAATAGTTTTACGCCGTGTATAGGAATACCTAGTTTTTTGTTAAAAAAAAGGACGGTAGCCGGCGATTAATTAATTCTGCTATTAAATTGAATGTTATTATTTTGTAAGATATTTTTATGCCAGAAAATTGTAACAAGTATTTTGCGGATTTTATTATATGTTTGCTAGTTATTTTGGTGGACTTTCTTTCTGGTTATAATTAGGTTATATTAGTTTTTGCCCGCAGAAATTTTATTATTTTCGTAACATTTTTAGAACTTTTTAAATATATTAATATATTTATAAAATTTATTAACTTTATGGCTTATTTTTGCCGCGTAGTAGGGAGGATTTCTAACGATTTAATGCCCGATATTACCTGGCTATTTGTCGACGACGTCGGTATTAAGGGCTTAAAAACAAAATATAACGACAAAAAGATTTTTTCCGGGATTCGGCGATTTATATATAAGCATATCGTTAATATAAATAAGGTCCTTATTAATTACAAACTTATTAATATATCGATTAATATAAAAATTTTTAATAATATTAAGAAATAACCGTTATAATTGAATTTTTTTACTAAACGAATAAACGGCGACCGGATATAATTAAGGTAAAAAAGATTTTGAAAATTCCGTTATATAAAAACGTTTTAAAAGTTAAAGCTTTTTTAGGTATCGTTATTTATTACCGGAATTTTGTTATATATTTCGTTATTAAAACCGAACTTTTTATACGTTTATTTCGAAAAAATTAATTTTTCGTTTAAAAATTTAATTAAAATTATATTATAAAAGATATAAAAAAAGCAATTATTATTACCCCGATTTTAGTTATTTTAAATTATAGTTTTATTACAGGCAAAATTATTATAAAAATAAACGTAAATAAAAACGGCTTTAAAAATATTTTTCGTTAAATAATTAATAATATCGAATATTCCGTACGTTTTGAAAATGTTACCTGGAAAAGCGTTAAACGAAATTAAGATATTAACAAGTTAAAATATTAAATTATTTTTAAAATCTTAACGAAATTCCGAAACTATATTTACGGAATCCGATTTATATTAAAAACCGACGCTAAAATATTAATAGTTTAAATTAATAATTTCCTAAATTTTTTACCTAAAATTATATTTATCCGTTAAATTGCCTAAATAAAAATATTCGATTTCGAAATTAAATATATTTTTAACAAAAAAGATTTAACCGCTAATAATTTATTACGAAAATTGCCTAAAACTTTTAACACGTTAAATAATTAATAAAAGAAAAAAGTTAATAATTTTATTAATATCCAGCTAAACGCTATTCGGCTTAACCTTATTCTAACCGATATAACCTTAACTTTTATTAAAATAAATAAGCAAAAATTTCTTATTAAAAACTGGATTAAAAAGTTGCAAAAATATATTAAATTCCTTATAACATTAAAGCTTTCTAATCGGCTACGTAAAACTTTAATAAAAAAAAGCCGTTTTTAAAGCTAAAATATTAAATTATTTTATCCAGAACGGTATTTTATAACGTAAGGCGGATAAATAATACGGCAGCCGTAAAATTATCGACATTAAACAAAAACGTTTCGCGGTAATTAAATAATATTATAAAAATTATAACTATAAAAAATAAAACTTAATCTATCGTTATATAATAACTTTTTATTATTAATAAAAATTATTTAACTATGTTCGGAAAATAATACGGGTATATATAAAATGTTAAAAAGTAACTAATCGACGGTTCGAAAAAAGTTACGGCTTTTCGTAACCTATTAATATAATTATTATTTAAATAATCGATATTTAATTTATATCTAACAATAACGATTACAAAGTTGCGGTCGAAATAAGCTGCAAATTATCCGATTATTTGGAAACCAAACTTTATATTTTATTACGTTAATAATAATTAAAAAGTTTTTAAATAAATATATCTTTTAATGATACGGTATCTTAATCAAAATTAAAATAAATAAAAACTTTAAAAATAAGGACGAAATAATTAAAGCTTACAATATATTCAGGATTCGGCAAAAGGTCGAAATTACGTATACCGTATAACGATAAGGCCTAATTAAAAAAGGTTACGTCCCAATCGCTAAAGGTCTAATAAAAGCAACAAATAATACCGGCAAAAAATAAGTTAAGCTTTTACCTAAAATAATCTTCGCCGATAATACCATTATAAAAAGTTACGGCCTAAGCCCGCATAAATTATTATACGGATAAAAAACGCTTTTACCGGTCGAAATAATCCTGCTAATATAAAAAATTATAATATAGGATTTTAATATTCCGAAAAAAATTTGATTATTTAAAGGATTCGATTTTTAAAAAGAAAGTTAAAAATATGGCTAAAGTTACCAAAATTATTATTAATTAACGTCATAAGATTATTAAATTAATAAACCAGAAAAATAAAAACAAAATAAGAAATAAACTTTTAAAAATAAATAACCAAATATTGTTATATGATACGCCTTAATATATAAATATATTCAAAAATATAAAACTTAAATATCGCTAAATTAATTCGTATTTAATTAATAATATTATTAATTTAAGTATTTATTATTTAAAAAAATTAATAAAACAAAATTATAAAAAAAAGGTTTTATTAATAAATTAAAATAATTTATAAAAAACAAAAAAAGATTTTAAAAATCGATTAATTTATAAAAGGATAATTAAATAAGACCATTTACCGATTAACTTAATAATAAAACGTCGGATATTTTAAATATTATTAATATTCAACCATTAAAAAATTAACAATCTAAAATTTTAAAACTTATAAAAATAAATATTAAGGTATAAATATCTAATAGTCGATTCGAAGGTTACGTAATCGTAAACGATAGTAATATACCGGAAATAAACGGATTAAAAAAACGGAAAAAATTAACGTAATTAATTATAAAAAATTAAAATATAAAAACCTTATTACGTTTTATTATTATCTTACTTATTATTATTTTATATAATATTTATTATATTTTATTTATAACTGATACGTTTAATTATATTTATCCGGTATTAAAAATCCGAAATGTAATTTTTAACTTTATTCCGAAATTAATTTTTATCGGATATTTTTATAATTAAATAAATATCGTTATAAATGTTCTTTTTAATTTATAATAACCGTTTATAACTTATTTTAAAAATCTTAAACCGATTATTCCGGAAAATATAATTATAACTCTTAATAAACCTAA